>JBBPLO010000298.1:0-23749 GCA_038089835.1 Retiboletus flavoniger
TGCGAGCCAGGCAGGTTCCAATGTCGTGGGCTGGAGCACTGGCATGCTGTTCAAGTCACTCCTATGGGTCCATGTGACACTCTGCCAATTTGATAATTGAACCCGAAGTTCATTGCACGAATTTTGTGCATCCTGCAAAGCAACCTGACATTTTTCCATGGCAGGGTGCCTGCTTCTGTGGGAGCTGAACCCGATCCCCGACGGATTCGCGAGGTCTGGCATGTCCAGACGTTCGACGTTCATTGACGGCGTCATGCCGATACGGGAAGTGGTGAAGCATTTGGTGACGAATTTTGATGCACGGTTGCATGTGGTGTAATGAAGAACGGACGTCCCAAGATTGACTAGAATGATATTGTATGTGTTCGACATGATTGGAATCAACCAACTTGTCACATATTTTACACTTGGATATGATCAGAATGAACTGCAGTGACATCCGAGAGAAAGAGAACAATTCTACAAGGTGCATAAAAATTACGAAAAATATAGAGTGCCATTGCATGCCACACACCCATCAATACCACCAATCTTGTTCAAACGCTGTTCACTTGTCTGTTTGATCGAGTGACGAACAGAGAAGGGGATATGCACCATCAGGACCTACTTTGTAGTAGTGAATCTGAGTAGATGCGTCAAGTAGAGTGAAGGATTGTTATGTGTGCCGTGAATCATGAGCCTGACCATCCTTGATGATAATAGACTACAGCACCGAGGTCTAGAATCTCGCTGTATGGTTTGCTCTTCCAAGCAGAATTCAGCATGTCTCGTAACTCCCCATTGGTTTTGATCAGCCGTATTGCTAACTCCGAAAAAGGTACTTTCGGATCTAATGTACCATTTGAGAGTGCAATGATAGTGCTGAGAGCACTTGTCCGCGAAGATCCAGATCTGAGGGAGAAGGACTTTGACGTTTTTCTCTACCACTTGCCGGGAGTGGTATAGGGGACTGGAACAGGCTGGAGGGGGATGTCACATCAAGTCATATTGTTTATATCGGGACGTGAAAAGGGGGTTAATCGGGACACTCAGGGGTTACCAGGCCACATGACTCGGGCCACGTTTGACGTCGGAGCCCGAAGGTCCGCTTCCGGTGACGTCATTCCTATGTCACCGGAATTTTTCGACTTGGAGGTCGCACTGTCCAATTCAATGCAGTTTTCAGACAAGACGAGCCAGAGCGGACCCGATCC
This sequence comes from Retiboletus flavoniger, assembly GCA_038089835.1. Taxonomy (NCBI): domain Eukaryota; kingdom Fungi; phylum Basidiomycota; class Agaricomycetes; order Boletales; family Boletaceae; genus Retiboletus; species Retiboletus flavoniger. Next base: position 1,194 of record JBBPLO010000298.1, read on the forward strand.
CATTCTCCTTATGCTGTTTTCCAACCGTTTTATGAGCGTCGTAGAAGCCATGGGAAGGTCGCTCCAGCAAACGTCCGTTAGCACCAACATCAAGGAGAGACTCGATTTCTCATGCGTGCTTGTTGCACCCGATGACGACCTCGTCGCAAATGCGCCCTTCATCCCTATCCACCTGAGTCGATGAGCTTGTACGCGTGCTCTCTCCAACGATCCCACCGTTGCTCTCATCGTGTCGTGTCTTGATCAGCGCCGTCAAATACCAGAAGAAATTCTACGAAAAGAACCTCCGGGACGGCGATGACTACTAGCTCTCATGCCGGCTGATCGTGAGTACTTTGAATTCGTTCGAACACGCGAGCGTCCCCACCGACCACCGCTCGGTCACCTCTTGAATGTCACGATCATCACTCCTGTCTTTAACACGGAAGAGGAAGACTTCTTCTTCACGGTCGACATCCCCAAGGATGGCACTGAGATCGTCATTTTCAAGAGGTGACAGTGCATCTGCGAACATTCTCAAATCATATCATGGCCTTTCAAGCAGCCACAGATCACTCTCCTTCATCCTGAGGTGCTTTAAAAGGGTCGGTGGCATCATCCTAAAACATCTAATCAATAGGTTCCTTTCACGCCCACAGATAAACCAGACTTACCCGCTTCCGTTCCTTGCGCATCAACTCGCCGGTTCTGCGTTCCCGCCCATGCTCAGCAACTTCCGGTTTCTTCAAAATCTTGCCCTTGATCTCCTCCGCCACCCCTTCTAACTTGTCGCCAAGGCCCTAAATGAGCGACCCGCGGATCAGAAGCTGAAAAACAATCACATGCGTGTGCTCTCGAGCTCACTGGGCCTAATGGGTAATTGGGGCCGATGCCAGCCGCGCCCGCGTGTCGTTGTGATGGCAGATTTTGATCATGTACGTCATCGCAGGATTCTGTTATGTTGGGCTTGGTGTTCGTGCCAACGGCGGATGGGTGGACTGGGGTGGTGGACATGGCAATGGAGAATGAAATGGACGACCATCCAGCTTTATATCAGGTCCGATGGAGGCATGACGCAATGACATTCACTTGAATGACGTAAGTACTTGGGATTTCGACTGACCGACGCCATTGGTCTGCAGTTGAACAACAAATCCACGGTTAGCCAGAGGTCGACTCCCGGTCATATTGGATAAGCCAAACACATGACTAGTAACCAAGGCATTGGTGCCTGGAGGACTATTTGTCTCGAGCAAGCAAATGTTAAGAAAGACGAATAGGAACTTAATTAAGTTTAAAAAGTCGAGTATCATAGACTGAGTAAACCGATAATAGGGGATGAAGTCAAACACTGGCAAAACCAGCAACTTTCTCAATGAAAGTTACTCTCCTCAATAGTCCACATCAGCGTCAACACCACGAGCAAGACGAGTCTCTGCCTTCTGCACCTCGGAGATGATGTTCGTGCCTTGACCCTTGAGCGGGACGAACTCACGGGGAACCTTGGTAGTCGTAAGGATGTCTCCAGGTACGTGCGGTTGGGCACCGTTCAAGGAAGCTTTGCCGGAGGAGAGGATTTGGCGAGTGGCATCTGAAGTTGCAGCGGTACGGGGCACCTTGTCACCAACCATGGAACCAGACGCCCTCGTTTCAGATAACTCCTTGGGGGAAACCGCGTTGATAGGGATAGTAGCAGTTCCGTGGCTTGATTTCCACTCACCAGAGGGAGATCACGAGTGACCTTTGTGCGGGGTCCCGCCACACATCCGTCGTCGGACACCGAGACAGTGAAGCCAGTCTTGCAAGTATGAACGAAACACTTGCCGTCCATACAGGAAACTTCATCAACGTTGGGGATACTGTGGCAGTTGACTCCGTCGGTGGAGGGACTGCCGAAGGGGGAAGCCTTGACGCAGCCGCCGCCTGGAAGAGTCGTGGTCAAAGATACAGTAGTCAGAGTTTGACATCGAAAGATATACACGTGTACGAGTCAGACGTGACATTGGTGCACTTGTATGCTTGACCTGATGTTGCGTCGGGCAAACCACACATCGTGAGATCCTTGCCGCACTTGGGATTATTTTGCCGGCGCGACGAGGGTGGCGTCGTCGTGCAGTCCATGTGGTAATGACCACATTTACCGTCGCACTCCATCAGGTGAGGAGGACAGACGCACGAAGAAGGGTGCGACGTAGGCATCGCCAAGAAGCCATCTGCGCACACAAAGTCGCACTCGTTACTACCGGTGACTGCGGGCTTTGCGTGCGGCGGATAGGAGCACTGAACGCCCACCTTATTGATCTGTGAAAGGCCAGGATAAGCATCCGGCGTACGGTACGGGACACTAGTAAATTTACCATGTCGATGACAGCGGATTCGACCTTGTCGACGCCAACCACCTTGGCGGCGGCTTCCGTAACGTTGTAATGTCCGACAAAGTCTGGAACCTGCGAGATACAAAGACCAACGTGAACACGGCCAGCATCATAAGGCTTGTCTAGATCAGGTTGGAACTCAGCGCCATAGGAAGGAGAGTAGAAGTAACGCGCCATCAACCAAAACATCCGGGAACACAAGTTCTGCGTTGAGGTTTGCGCAGGTATCCGTGGCCAGGCCACGTCTGAGTGGCGAACGAGCGAACGTGGTAGAAGCCAGGAGCAAAGGAACAGCAAGGACAACCGGCCTCATGATGTTGAATAAGGAACGTGAGGTAGTGTGAGGAGAGAAGAAAGGAAAGTCGAGTCGGACTCAAGCTGGAGAGTGCAGGGAGCCTTCCCAGCTTTTATAGCTTCAGTGGGTTGGTTAACAGTAACTTTCACCTATATCATATCATGTTTTTGCGGCAACTTTCTTGTGAATCACAGAGTCGCAATAACGGTGCTTTTTGGAGGACACGAAGTTGGAGATTCTTGACATGTCCATTTTTCAGTGACGAGCCCGGCGAATGTCGATGAGGCGCACTGGCGTCATATACGATGCTTATTCGGAACCCGGCCCGCCGAGTAACTTTGCCGCTGGCAGTTTGATGAAGCGGATTAGAGCTTTATCAGCGTCGGCATCGGGGATACACTCGGAACACTACGGAATAGCAACTCCGCGTGAGCCCGAGCCTGGGCGGTGCCCAACGGTGAATATAAACGGAAACGTTGCTCGCCGTCGTAAGCGACCAAATACTCACCCGTCATGAAAGTCAACGTCAGCGACGAGGAATGGAAATCACTCGAGTCCGCCGTGTTCCGTGGCGCGCTGGAGGGCGCCGCCGCCAGCGCTGCTGTCGCCATACCCAGTTTCTACTACCTTCATCGAAGATCAGCATGGTACCGCTCCCTGCCCTTTCCGCTCCGAGTCGCGGGCGTCGTCATGGTCGTAGCCCCGTTGACGTCCATCCAAGCAGAGCGGCGTAGCTTGGAATTCGAACGAAAACAATGGTGCGTCGGGATCGCGAACTCGTACCACTGTTCCAGGCCCCGCTGACCCGATCACGGTGGATGATGATGATTGGTTTGACAGGTCGGATTCCGGAAAACTAGAACTGGATCGCGCGGCGGCAGAAGAAGAGGCCCGGTTCAACGCACTTTCCACTACGGACAAGGCCTTCGACTGGGCTACTCGGCATCAGTATTCCATCATTCTAGGCAGCTGGGCTCTTTCCATGGCCGCCGCTGGTGCCATCGTCGCGAAAGACAAGTGCGTGGTACATTAATCGTTGTCGATCCCGATCCGGCTTACTCCTCCCGACATAGATATTTGACACTACCCCAGAAGGTAGTTTAAGCTGGATACATCTTTGTCGTTGCATGCTGAAGGTTCATCCAGGCCGTGCAAGCTCGTATGTGGGCTCAGGGGCTCACCATAGGTATCCTCATCGTCGCAGGTGCCCTTACACACAGAAATCGCCAAGAAGCCGCTGCCAATGGCATGCGACGAGTGAGTGCGCTGCATCTGGTGACTTGACTCACTCTAACAAAACGTACCTAGTCTGCCGCGGATCACTCATGGCAGACTTTCGTGCGTGACGGCTCTACATCCCATCTCCACATGACTAATGAGCTTACGATTGCAGCTCGAAGAGCAACAACGTGAGCAAGAAAGCAGAAAAGTGACATTGAATGCAGTTTAGAACAGCATAGGTATGGTATGATTACAAATAGATTTAATAAAATATTCCACCGGTCGCTGGGACACTGGCATAGTAATTAGAGCATCAATATTATCCACGTAGCATCATGACACGACGGTCATTGCTTGGATTCAAAATGCTTGTGGTGCAAGGACAATAATCCTGATGAGATCCTCATAACGAAGCCATAAATCATAAAAAAGTGGAGAGGACGATGTGTATACTCGCCGACGCCTACCGTCGACCCCGTCGATGAGCTTCGGCTTCACGAACAACATCTTCGTCTTCGCCCATGAGAGGATCTGAAATGATTGGATACACCGGCCCATTTCGTTCGACCTCTGCGTCGACGATGACCGGCACCAACGTTGGCACATCATCCTCGTCAACATCATCCTCACCCTCGCTTTCCGAGTCCGGGGAGCGGTCGAATATACTTCGACCCCACTTTACCCACCAGTCTTGTACGACCTCGCGCGCGTCGAAACCGTACACTTGGACGAACCCCATATAAGTAGTGCAGAGAAACTCGTCGTCCATCTCGTCACCTTGATGGAGAGTGCGCTGGCTTCGTAGCAGTGCGTCACGCCTCCGTTGTCCCGGTCCATGAGGGATGGTGATCACAGCCCGTTTGCGCCGTACGTATCTTTGGACGGCGGCACAACGTGGTTGTCGAAGTTCTTCAAACACGTTAAGAAGCATTGGTGTTTGAGATTTCGTAGCGGGAAGTGAGAATAGCATCGAGAGCGTCATGGCATCTTCAATACATGCAGAGATATTGTGCGATCCGGATGGCTGGATACGAGGGGGGTGAAAGGTCACCAATTCAGGTTCTGAAATGACTCGGTGGTGGCGCTCAACTCACTATGATGGGATGTGCCGCCTCTCCAATTAGAACGACTTTTCCGCTTTCATGCACCCAACTGTCGAATGGCTCGTAGTGGGTAAACACGACCTTGCTGAGCTGGTCGGCAAGCTTCAAGAGTTTCTGAGCGCTGAGAACAAAAAATAAGTCAGCTCGAGGGTCATGAACTCCTGATATTAAAGGGTGCGCACCGGGGTTCAAACAAGTTCACTCTTAGGGACTCGAGGCTCATTGGAAACTCTTCCCATACATCCTGACTGTGGATCGTAATGTTCACTACCAGTGCGTAGTCGCGATTTGGTCCAGGTCCCTTTTCAAAGGCATTCTAGTTTTTGAAGGAGAAAAATAAATGTTGGCTCACTGTGAGTATGCCGTGCATCGAGCAATCGTCTGCGAACCATCCCGTCCACTGCAAACATGTACATGTCAAATGACACGTTTGTCCACCCAAACAAGATGGACGTACGCTTTTTGCATCCAATAACGCTGCTAGTTCTTCGTCTTGCCTGGCCACGTCGGCAGGAGCGACAAGACTGGGTACACGACGCTATTAGGGGTCTGACAACGAATCCTGAAGCGTCAGCACTCACCAAACGGTAAACAGATTATCGCAATCAGGCGGTGGGGCAGAAGACCCAAGGATTAGGGGACGCACGGTGCTTTCGCTACCGTCGGCGCCGACAATGACGTCGGCCATCAGGTGCAGACCGTCTTCACAGGTGACTGTTGCTTCCCATGGATCTATCGAGACGACCTTGGAATCAAAGTGAAGATCTACGCCAGAATCCTTTGCAAGATCATAGAACATGCGAAACAGCTCTCCATACTAGAAACGAAAAGGTGAGCGCTACATGTCGAGATGACTGCGTTGGTTCGGAACGGACCTGGACAGAGCTGAGTTCGGCGGGAAGGCTTTCCATCACCTTGCCGTTCACAGTGATGAGTCCGAGTTCCTCTCCCGTTTTCCCTGTCGTGAGATGTACCTCAGATTTACCTCCGCGGACTCGAGAGGCGACCGCGACATACCGTCAAGAAATGTCATCTGCATGATCCGGGTAGATATGCTAGACAGCTCATCACCGATGCCCCAATCATTGAGGATTTGCGTCATGGTCGGGGTGGAGCGAACGCCTTCCCGACACTGTCAACCCGTCGCGCATCAGTGCAACGTTCATTCTGGTAATGGAACCTGAGCCCGGAGGGACGACGGATACCTTGGACATCACGTCCGCGCGACCTTGCTCGAAAACGGTGGCCCGATGACCCGCTTGTCGCAGAGACCATGCGGTCGCGAGGCCTGCTATACCGCCCCCGACGATGATAAAGTCGAGCATGTCCTCTGTCCGCGGGGGAACGCCAGCGAGACCAATATGCATACACTTGTCCATGTATGAATCTGATGGAAAAATAGGAGTTTTTCGCTCGACGAGACGGAAACATTTCGCATTTCGAGTGATTCCCGGGCCAGCGACGGGGATCGAATGACTCAAAACTTCATGCCGACGTTGACGCGGCATCGCTGTCATGCTACGGTCATGATCAAGAGCAAATACGGAGTGCTCGGGTTTAGTACGACATCCACCGATGTAACAGCGCCACCATTTTAACACCTTTCGGGATTTGAATAGATTATCTTTTGTTCTCCGAAAGGGCAATATCATGTCGGAATATGAAGCTGAGTGGCGGAACGCTGTCAATAGCCCCTATAACGTCGAGTCAAGCATCGACAAGCAAACGACGACTAAAAAGTTGTAATGTTCAAAAACTGGCTTGTGTGGCTGCCCTCTCCGCAAAGCTACCTCGCGCCTCCCAAACTGGCTCGTGCGCTTGCGGTACACCCTCCAGCCCTCCTGCGCTGGGAACCCCCCATCCACCGCCACCGGGCGTCTCGATCAACAGTCGGTCACCTTTCCCCATGAGTACGGTCGCCTTGCCACCAATGTTGACATGTCGTGGTCCCTGATCCTCATCTGCAATTAAGTCGCCGTCTTGATGACGCCTCTGTTTAATCCACGTGTTTCGACCCATCAAAGCAGACTCTCCCCCATCCGAGCCATAGGGTGCTCGTGTTCGTCGCTATAGGATGAAACTTTATGAGATTCATGTTTGGGTGCAAGAATCTACACTCGCCTCGCTCAAGATCGATACCTGGAGCGGGTGGGTCACTTCAAACTCCCGGATGACGCCATCTCCGCCACGCCACTTTCCGTTCCCACCAGAACCGGGGCGTAATCCAAATTGGTGCGTAAGAACGGGGTATCGGCGTTCCAGAATTTCGACATCTCCAATACGCGTGTTTGTAATATGTGTATGCACACCAGACGTACCGTGCCACCCAGGACCGGCACCTGAGCCTCCCGCGATGGTCTTGTTGTAAGATCAGCACAAGACCAGTTTGAGAAGATCATAGCTTGCCTCGTAATAGCCCCATCCTGCAACAGCTACCCCGTCGCTATTCTTGCCTCCGGTGCCAAAAGTAAGGTTGCTACAGAATGAGAACCGATGAAGCAGGATGGGATAATCCTCACTTTGTACACCCCTGGCTTGCGGCACAGGCATGGAAAGCCTTCAATACGACATCAACAATTCGCTGGGATGTAAGGACATTTCCTCCGCAGACGGCAGCAGTCCGAGAAGGTGACAACAACGATTTCTCTGGGATTCTGACTGGTGACGTTGCTTATCAGCAGGTTCTGTCCTGGAAAAGAGGGTATATGCACCATCAATGGGCACCAGACAGCCAGCATTGAGGGGAATATCGACATCCAGCATCGCCCGCATACAGTAGATGACAGCAGAATGTACGACGGAAATGGGGGAATTCAGGTTTCCTCGAACTTCACATCCAGTACCTTCAAAGTCGAGCACCGCAGATCCTGTTTCCGCGTTGATCTCGACCCTCAGTTGAATCTAATGAGACATCGTGAGCTCGTGTCAGACAAGAAATACCAAAAAAAAGTAGTCACAGGCGTCCCATCGTCAAGATAGTCCACGGACGTCAACACATTGGAACCTGCTCTTTTCGCAACGTCCACCAAGAGATTTCTTACTGAATTCTCGGCATTTGCGCGAATATGATACATGTACTCTTGCACGGTTTTCAAGCCGTAGTCATCCACCACTAAGGACACATGAGCAATAGGGTGGAAACATGAGCGTTGATCTCACTTGCGCGGATCAACTGCACGCCCTTGTAGTTTGCAGCGATTTGCTGGGAAAGAGGTCAGACTTCATACGGCGTCAGGGTGTGCGACCGCTTTGCCCACCGCCTTCAAGTCACTCTCTACGTCTCTTATATTCCGGCAACCAGAGCTACCCGGGTACTGAGCCGGTTTCTCGACCATGTATTCGTAAAGGCTGTTTTGATCGAAAACGCCGCCATCTACGATCTTGAAACTGACGATCTCTGCGCCTTCCTCGAAGATGTTGACCGATGTGGGGGGCATCGAACCCGGAAGGATGCCACCAATGTCCGCATGATGCCCGCGGGAGGCGGTGAAGAAGATGATGTCGTTCGATTCCGTGTCAAAGACGGGCGTGATGATCGTGATATCCGGGAGGTGACTGAGCGGTGATCTATGGGAACGCTCGCTTGCTCGAACGAACGTAAAGAACTCACGATCCGCCGGCATGGGGAGAGTTGGTCATCAGAACGTCTCCGTCCTTGAGATTCTTCCCGTGGAGTTTCATCTGGTACTTGACGGCGCTGATCGAGATACGCACGACGATGAGAACGACGTTGGGATCGTTGGACGGAGTACACGTACAAGCTCATCGATCCCAGGTGGATAGGGATGAAGGGCGCATTTGCGACGAGGTCGCCATCGGGTGCGAAGAGCGCGCACGAGAAATCGAGTCTCTCCTTGATGTTGGTGCTGATGGACGTTTGCTGGAGCGACCTTCCCATGGCTTCTGCGACGCTCATGAAACGATTGGCAAACAGGGTAAGGAGAATAGGATCAGGTCCGCTCTGGCTCGTCATATCTGAAAACTGCGCTGGATGATAGCTTGGACTGTGCGACCGTCCAGGTGGTCTTCTTGTGCCCGAGTCATGTGGCCCGGTGACCCCTGAGTGTTCCGATTAAGTTACTCCCCATTCACACCCCGATATAACAGCGGCCGGTCCAATGGCTTGGTGTTAAATGACTTGACGACATGCCACCTCCAGCTTGAGCTTGTTCCATTTCCCTACACCGCTCCCGGCAAGTTCGAACGAAGACGCCAAAATTCTCTTCCGTGGTGTCAGTCCCGACTCAGACCTGGATCTTCGCGGACAATTCTTCCTTCTCAACATCAAACGGCGGATTAGATCGAAAGTGTATTTTTGCGGAGCTGGCAATGCTGCAGATCAAAACCAATGGAGGGTTACAAGACATGCTGAATTTTGCTTGAAAGAGCAATTCATACAGCAAGATTCTAGACTTGCATCAGTAAAATTACATGGATCTAAATCAATCTTAATGTGGCTCATTCGGCTTATTGACTTTTACAACATTTCCAAACTCGACACATAGATCAATACTAAATGTTCTTTTTTCCCCACTGTCATTTCGACCATATCCAGGTGCACAATACCTCACAAGTCGATTGTTTCCAATCAATGTCATACATACATTGTATCGTCTCAGACAATTCGAGAGCTATGTCCGTTCGCTGTGACTTACAGACGAAAACCTCGATGCGTACACGACATCCGCTTCAAGTTCTCAAGAAAGTACTCTGCGCAAGACCCCAACTATCCTCTCAACCTCCTCTACCGTATTATAGTGTACGAGCGAGATGCGTACAACACCATCGGCAGGGTTAAGCCTGGGTGTCGCATTCACGATCAAGCTGTATGCGTAAAAATGGCCATAGCGAATACCGATCTATGCGACATGGGCAGGTCAGAAACCGGACATTGGCCGAGAGAACTAAACGTACATCTCCCTCCTTGTCAAACTCTGCCACGACATCCTTGCTTTCGATTGCACGTCGACCGGTGACCACAAACGAAACGGTAGGTACCCTTGTTAAGTCGATCGCGCTCGTTCCAACGAGACGAACACCTCTGTCGTATTGCTGTTTGTCTGTGAGGAAGGACAGCAAAGGTTTCAAGAGAGTTTGCTCGTGTTCCGCAATTGCATCAAATGACGCCTCCAAGTCATTTTCCGGTGTGAGCGATAGGAGATATGGAACGACCCCGCTGGCGCCATGAACAAGCTCATAACCAGGACCGCCGACCTGGATCTTCTGAGGGTTGCTGTGTACTGCAAGGAAGTGATGGGCGAGCGACTTGAGCGATGACTCGAGGGCAGCGGTACGAACATAAAACGCGGCGTTGTGCGCGCCATACAACTAAGCGTATGACGTCAACTTTATCTCGAACACATGCACCAACGAACACGTTACCTTGTACACGGCAAAGACGCAATAGTCGATATCCCATTTCTGGACGTCGATCCGCCTATGTGGTGCGTACGCCACACAGTCTACAGAGACTTCGACCTTGTGTGCCCCGACTTCCTTCGCCCGTTGCCTGAGCGCCCTGACCGTGTCTTGGATCGGATAAATCGTGCCCAGAATGTTCGAGCAACCCGTGATGGCAACGATACGCGTCCTGGGCGAAACGAGGGAAAGTAAATCGTCTGCTTTGTGGGTGAGAGAGTATGGATTGCCATCCTCGACTGCGACAGTGCGCCAATATTTCACAACCGCGCCCCGGCATTCGGCCAGTCGCTTCCAAGGGCCATTATTCGCTGTGGGTCATCAACGAGGGGCTGTCAGAACAAGCAGAGATCGTCACCCTCATGTTCTTCGGTTATAATGAACTCATCTCCAGGCTGAATGTCGTTGTCCAGTGCTCTAGCAATGTTTTCAAACACCATGGTAGAACTGGGTCCATAGCCGACTTCGTTGACGGAGGCAGCATTGAACAGCAGAGCTGCAGCGACCGATCCATCTAAGACGCGCTGGGTGCTCTTTGCGCTGACCGAGTAGTCTGCGCCAAGTTGTGCGTTCGTGTTGCTAAGATAATCAACAATGTTATCGATCACTTGTTGAGCTGTCTGTGAGCCCCCCGCGTTGTCGGCATAAATGTAGCCTGTGCGTAGAGAGGGGAAGGAAGCGCGAACTTTGGCAATGTCGAGGCCACCCATGTGTCGTAGTCACTGGGAAGGGGTGAATCTGGGGATAAGTCCCAGGGTAAAGTTTTTTTATGTCCATGACATCCTGCGTCGATGGGATGATCATCTGACACCCATCCATCGATGAGAATACACATGTAACATTGTATGATGATATATATTTTCCCACGGATTCTGCCTTTGACTTCACGTTTGATGAGCTCTCTCAACGATCTCATCGCTTCTCAGGATGCGTTGCTTCGCGAGGCCGCCCTCGCTTTGCCTCACGAGTTCTCCCGCTGCACGTTCAGCATGGGGCCCATCAAACAGGCCGTCTATCTCTGCCTGACGTGTGCCACTCCGCGTGGAATATGCTCCTCCTGCTCCATCGCCTGCCACACCGACCACGAACAAGTCGAACTCTTCCCGAAACGCTACTTCCGCTGCGACTGTCCGACGACCGCCATCCCTCACTCCTGCACCCTGCACAAGCACCCCGAGGAAGAAAACAGCGCGAATCAATATGGACAAAACTTTCGGGGCCTGTTCTGTCGGTGCGCGAGACTGTATGACCCCAAAACCGAGTCAGAGACAATGATCCAGTGCCTGGCGTGTGAGGTTGTGCCCTTTTCTCCACATTTCCGTCAGCTGCCTGACAGGCTACACAGGACTGGTTCCACGAATCGTGTCTCAACTTGCGCGAACGACCATCCCCGTGCGAGCCCTCTCCTGACTTGCTTGATCCAGACGACACGGTTTCACGCGAGGACGACCGTTCGGACGCGTCCTCCTCTGGTTTACCTCCTCCCCTGATATCTGCTGACGATTACGATTCGTTCGTGTGTGCTGCATGCGTGAGTAAAGTACCCATCCTTCGTCGGTACGCGGGAACCAAGAGCGTCATCATGGTAGTACGCGACGAGGAACGAGGTTCTTGGACGAGACTCGAAGGGGATCCTCCAGGACAATTTCAGGGGTGCTCCGACGAACCCCTGCTGGACGTTGCAGACCCCCAACCCGCCATGATCAAACGCCCGCGTTCGCGTTCCGCCCCTCAGGTCGACGAGCCTGAACCGAAGAGAGCAAGGACCTCTTCGTCCTCACCCTGTTTAGCACCTCCTGTCAATCCCGTTGCACAAGCCATCTTTGACAAGCAAATATCCGGGCCTGAGAACTTGACACACGACAGCACGGGTGACATCTTTCTGACCGATGGCTTCCGTCAACGTTGGTGTCGATGCGAATGTGTTAGTGTCACGAGTTTGTCTCGATGCTTCTTGAAATGAAAGAATGGTTTGCAGTGTCTACCGTCACTACAGGCGCATCCCTACTTGCTCGAAGAAGAGGATACGTATGAACCACCGGAGGACCCCGACTCAGGCACGATTGTTTCCTTGTTACGATATAGCATTCACGCTGACTTTGATCAGGCCTCTCGTTCGAAGAGCTTGGTGCAAGAGCTCTGGAGAGGCTGCCTCGCGATCGTGCTCTCGATGGTATCCATGCCTTTAACGACATGCGGTACGTCTTCTTGCTATATCACCCATGCTTTCTCTGATGGCACGTTCGTCACCAGTGATCACTTGTTGGAATACTTGCGGCCCTTTGCACAGCAAGGGAAGATCGTAGAAGAAGCAGACGTGACACGGTTTTTCGAAACGCTCAAAGAGAAAAGAGATCAAATTAATTAACTGCTCTCTCATAATGGACGACTTGGGCCCTCGCTTGGTTTATAGCGTGAATATTTGAATGACTTTTTTTTTTTGTATCCATTTTCGTCCGGTTGGGGTGAAAATACCCTATGTAGGACGAAACGTTACTAGGTGGTGAAAGGGCTCCCGAGCCCTGCCACTTCCCGATCTCGCAAACGCCCCAATGGCAATTTGAAATAACTTGACTTCTCGTGGGGAGGTGCGTTGACTGAACACTTGACAATAGGGATCTTCAAAAAGGTCAACACACCGATGCCAACGCAACGGCGAGGGATGTCAATGAACGCTCTTTGACTGTAATCGATCATACCGTCCAGCAAAGAATCGAGATGGAATTTCTGGGATCACTGTCGAACACCCGCGCACAACAGACATTAGTCTGGCCAGCACTGACGGAACACCCTACACCCTGCCCTGGGTCTCATTAAAAACAGACACTGCGTCCTTCCTGAACATGGACATGACACTGATACCTCTTCCAAGCAACGTCCGAGACGGCTGGCGCCAAGACGTACGCCTCTACGCCGAGAGACGGTCCAGCACCACGAATGAGTGAGCAACGCATCGACCCGCCAAGACCCTTAGGAAGATGTTCTCCACCCTGACTGGCCAGACCGTTCCAATTTCCACTCTCGTATGCATCTCAGCCTTCCGGTACCCTACCATCCAGCGAATAATTGATATTCGGTCGTTTGGCTGTCTGATGTAATAAATGGAAGCAATTGGATGAGCATATGGTGGTCGTTCATCGAAAAGCACAACGGAAAGAAAGACGTGCAACTAAAGATATACAACCGTATGTTGTAACAAACGGTGGCTAAACTAAACATTGACGAGGAGCAACCTACAACTTGACCTGAACCAGATCGAAAACAGGCACCGCGTTTCCCTTGAATACGGGCAAGTCACTGAGGTACTTCTTCCAGGCAGCGTCTGAAACGATGGGCGCCGAGACGTATCCCTCAATGTTGAGATCGTCCAGATATGCCGGCAAGTGAGGCATCGCATTCGTGATCACCTTGTCCTCGCGCACCCGCTGATCGTGGCGCGTCTGACCTCCCACTTCGGAGAACCACGCCGGGTCGAGACGGACGACGGCGCATTCATAGACGTCGAGGATGGGCCTGGATAAGCCCTGTCGGAGACCGGCAGAGTAGGCCATTGCATGACCCATGGCTTCGATGGTGCGTCCGGCTTGGGGGAGGAGGAGCGTGTTGAAGGCTTGGCTACGATGACTTCCGGGTAGTTGCTGCAGCAACGCCGTGTTCTCCTCGAACAACGATACTGCGTGTTGGGCGAGGAGAGATTCAGACGAGTCTGGGAGAGGAATGCGGTATCGCTGTAGTAACAGTTCAGAGAACAACCGGATGCATAACGTCAGGATGTCTCCCTCAGCGATGGCGCCGCCCTTCGCGTCATTCTGGGGTATGCCTCGTGAGAAAACGGTGCAGAACACATGAATCCACGTACTAACCTCAAAGAGGGCCATGAAGTTGGTCTCGAACGTGCCTTGAGCACCACATCGTTCGGAAACCTCGGAGAGGCAACGCTGTAGGTGGCGGTACATGGTCGTTTTCATGATGACGGCGAAACCATGGCGGACGCCCGGATCGAGGGACGCGTTCGTGATCTGGTTTGCTATCATAGAGTACCAGTTCTGCATTACCAGACTAACAGCAACAGCGTGCAGGATGGGCCACTGTTGTGTGCGGAACGATATGATAGGTATCGGCTCGTTTCCCTTGCCCATGAGGCAACGGCGCATTGAGTACTTTGCGGCGATGAACGACACAGCCTTGAGAGCAGGTATCGATGGCCCGACGACGGTCATGGTTCCAACCGGTACGCGCCAAATCTCGTCCCACCAAGCCTTCAATGGAAACTCGGGCAACGAATGGTCTTCCAAGTTCGAGGTGACTAACGCGGTGTGAGGGACAAGCACGTGGTCGAAGCGAGTGATCGAAAAGTCCAATGGAGTCGTGCCGGGGCGGGAACCTAATCGGATGGACTCGACCCCCTTGAACATCTCGCGTTCGTTGCAAATGGGCACTATGAAAAAACGAGTCCCGCGATCCTCTCCATCCACTATCAGACGGGCCAGAACTAAGCCCACTTTTGGAATCCCGAATGATGGCGTTGAGGCAGGCATGTATCTACTCATTTCGATCAGTAACACAAGAGCTACACGAGGGCATACACTGACTTGCATGCTTCTTCTCTAGGTGTGTTGATAGTGAAGCCTTCGGACGTCCTTGTAGCGGTGGTCTCCACGTTAAAGGCGTCCAACCCATGCCCTCTCTCCGTCATGAGGTAGAGACCGACAGTGTCGAATTGGAGGAGACGGTTCACTAGCGGTTCAAGGTCCGGTCTTTGATGAAGATGGCGAGAGAGGGTTCCGATAGTCAATCCAAAGTGAACGAGCAATATTGTGGACATGGCACCGTCCAATGTCATGATGGGATCGGTCATCATGGACCAATATCTGGGGGAACAATGCTGGACGTCTGACGCGGACAAGTCTGCAGGGAAGCGTGAAGATAGGTACGGAAAGTTGCGGCTCGTCGGACGCACGATAAGTTTGGACCACCAACTTGGCTCGCTGGTAAGAAAGCGAAATGCGCTCATCCACGGACCAAAACTCGGTTCGAATGGCGAAAAGAGGGTGACGACAGAGATCATCCGACATGTTAGGCACAATGGCTAGCGGGAATGAGAGCCCTCTTGATGTTACCGGGCATTTTATAGTCACCAATTATGAATTACGACGACGGGGCCAGAAAATAATCCCAGTGGAGCATCTCGAAGCTGACTTCGATATGCGGGTGGCAGGGGGAATGCATTATGTCAATCTGCAAGACAGAACCGATCAGCCGGGGTCATGAAGAGGTTCAGAACCACCTCTGGACAGATGAAAAAGGAATAGCTCAGTTTGGGCCCACTTGTTTTACAGTCGCGCTAAAGCGACTGCATTACTCGTGAAACTCTTGCAGATCCGGCCCTGACTGAGCGGCGAACTTTTTGCAATAAAGTCAGAACGACTGCCGTCATTTCTGAGTCACAGTCTGGTTTGGGGGGGGGGCGCATCAGTGAAATGGTTAGCCTAACAGAACACACTGGAACCAAAAAACCGTTCAGGACCAGCGGTACCAGTTGATGACATAAAGGTTTAAACAAGAAGACTAGCTAATGCGTCACGGTCCAGCTGATCCCACTGGTATAATGGCTTGCTTAAACTGTAGACGAAGTTCGGGAGAGCTGCGGGCTGTCGTTCCAGTTCATTCTGGCTGCTCCGCTGATGAGGGTTTTGCTATAGTTATCTAAATCTTTGTTCGATAAATGGTCTAGCTTGAAACGTCACGCACCGACGGCGACTCGGGCTTGCAGTTGTTTGCCGCGGAATGCCGCTCAGATGACGGTTGACCGCATCTGCAAAACTGGAATTTAGCTAGATTAGGCTAGATTACAGTCGTTGCAGAATGATCCAGATATAGACCTACATGAGCCCGGATTGTTTGGTCATCGTCAGTCCTCCGGGCAAACCTGGACCAGTGCATATCGCATGTAGCTACCTGAATTGTGACCACTTCCACTATAATCGACACAGACTACGGGCGTCCAGCTTTATTTTACACGCTATGATTTCGCAGGCATGGAGACCACTTTCGCCCTTATGTTTCAGTTGTTCACATATATACTTTCCTTTACCATTTTTATTATCCTCAATTGTTCGTTTCCGCAGCCGCATTTCCTTTCAATCTGTAGTAGTCTATCATTGATCATCGGTGTCATCAGTTTTCACTCCCAAAACTTACCTATGAATGGTGTACATAATATCTTTTGTACTTTATACACGTGACTGAGGACGAATGGTATCCTGGGCTAGCGAAGGTTACATAGCTTTCCCAGAATGTAGTCCATGCATGAGTCAGCGAGGTGGCACATGACTTCGTAGCATAGCCCTAGCCTACAGCTATGCAATCCCATTCTTTCTCGCACTTCTCCTAGTCTTCTCCTTTGCATTCTATACCAGCATGGCAAACCAGCTCCCTCACAAAGACAAGCCAGATTTTGAAGGTCCAGACTTCGAATGAGAACACCAAGACCTCATTGATGCCGGTCTCACTGCCAGTCTAGCTGTCACCTCGCTCCAGACCATTTTCCACACCAACAAACATAAAAAATGCACCAAAGAGGAGAGAGAGAGACAAGAAGCCCTAATAGCCCAAGTGGAGGAAGAAGAATGAGCAGCCCAACTCCACCACCAACAGGAAGAAGATGAAGAACAAGCACTCAAAGAGGAGCACAAGAAGAACAAAATCAAGTATGCCATCATCCCTGATACCCCAGTACCCACGGAACCAGTCATTGTACCCACCCATATGGCCCTATGCAAGCTCAAAAACCACCAGTTCGTGGAAATGTGGTACTGGACAAATGAAGGCCTAGACACAGTGGATAGGATGAAAGCCAATATCACTGATGATGCATCCCTCACCCTCATCACCTCAGATGACGGCACACCCTCTTTTGTACCCTCAACATCGACCCACAACAAGCTCACCACCATCCCTGATGAGGAACTATCCTTCGAGCAATTTGGTCAAGCTGTCATCCACATGATCACAGCCATGCACCAATGCAACTGGGCTCCCTCCCACACCAATATGTTCATCTCCTTCTGGAGGAACATCGAGACTCATCCCTGGTGTGCTTCGCGCATCCACCACCAACAGAGAGCCCTCCTGGTGTACCAAGGCCAGCAACACCTCAACTGGCACAAAACCATTGGCTCCCCCTCGGTGTTCAACCTCTTGGAGATCAACCAGACCATGCTACTCAACACCCTCAACGATTTCAAAGAGGCAGCAGATGAACAGCAAGCCAAAATCTTCCAAGAGATTGGCAAGAGATACAACCAGCTCTCAAGCCAGCTGAACTCTCTCATGGCCTCAGTGCCCTCTATTCCACCCCCCTTGCATTCAAGATCAGCAAGCTCCTCCAAACATCCTGCCTCTCCTCCATGCCCCCCGCTGGACTACCTCTTGAAGAGACAATGCTCCTTTCATGCCACCACCCAAGAATCCACAGCCCTCATCCTCTCCATCTGTGCCATCTGTCTGGGCAGACACAAACACAACATCCACTGTTGTGCAGCAGCCCATATGTGGAACAACAAGTATGAGATGTACTCATACAGGAAAGGACCTGGCATCCTCACCAAGAAAGACAACAAACAACTGTGCTTGTCCTGGCAGCAACCCAATGGATGCCTCCTGCACCACCACCCTCTTCACGTCTGTTCTGGATGTGGCTCAGCATCCCATGGAGCCCACAGATGCCCTCGCATGCAGGACCCACTTGCCAGCAACCCCATACAAACCTGATGCCTGGGAGGTCGCCCTGCGGACAGCAGACCCACTATATCATTTCTCACACATTTCTCCAGGTTTTCATAATGGTTTTATCATAAAATTTCCCCTCATTTTGCATGTACAAACTCCCCCCAATAAAGATTTGGTTTCCCTTTACCATAAAGAGTTCACTAAGACCCTAGACAAAAAAATGGCCAAAAGCAGATACATTAGCCCATTCACAGCTATGCTTCTATCTTCACTAATCAGCCCATTCCAATCCTCCCCCATCTCAATTGTCCCCAAACCAGGTCGCCCTGGAAAATTCAGACTAGTACAAAACTTCTCATACCTGCTTTCCCTTTCCCCCCAATTCCCTAATCCCTTGATTAATTCCTTCATCAGCACAGAGGACTTCCCAACATCATAGGGAACTTTCTCCATAGTATACCTACTAATTTCTTGTCTCTCTCTGAAATCTGAAGCTGCCACCTGAGATGTAGCTGAAGCTTACTGCATGATTCCCCTTCACAGATCCCAATGGCCTTCTGCCATAGTCCACATAGACAACAACCAATTCTATGCAGACACATGCATGGCCTTTAGAGCCACCCCATCAGCAGGCATGTATGGCATGGTAGCAGATGCAGGAGCTGAGATACTCAGACACCAAGGTATCAGACCCCTCGATAAATGGGTAGATGGCCACATCTTATACATATTAGATGAGAATTCCTGCCCGATTACAACAACATGTGCAGCCAATGGCACAATCAAATCTTCTCCTCCAGAGGCATGAGGCAATCAGGCAGTTGCATCTGGTTTCCAGGCATAGAACTACAGGGTGGTATTCACAAGGAGTTCAATGAGGACTCTGCCAAGCCCATTGCAGACCTATCAAGCAACTCCCCTTGCTCCACACATGACTGCCTATTCACGTACAACATGAAGGACATAGATGATGCATCCAAAACACTAGGAATTCCATGGGAATGGAGCAAAGATCAACCTTTCAGTACTTCAACAGTATATATAGGTTTCAAATGGGACCTAGAAACCTGCACCATCTCCCTAGTGCCTGGAAAAGCTGACAAATACTTACAGATGATCTGAGACTGGAACAGCTGAGACACCCATGTCCTCAAAGATGTCCAAATGCTGTACAGTAAGCTACTTCATACAACCTCCATAATACCGCGAGGCTGCACATACCTCATTGGACTCGAGCACATGCTCAGCTTATGCTCAAGCCATCCCCTCATGCTCCACTGCCCTGTGAAAACAATCAAAAACAACCTCACATGGTGGACCAAATGCCTCGAGCAAGGTGACATACATTGCCCTATAAAACCCCCCTTCTCATTCACTGACCACCTAGCCTTTTCTGATGCTAGCTCTGGTATGGGGATTAGAATTGTTATTGGGCAATGATGGCAGGCATGAAAGCTCACCCCAGGATGGCAAACAATCCATGGAACCAACCACGACATTGGATGGACAGAAGTGGTTGGCTTTGAACTCCTTGTCTGCTCTCTTGACTCCATCATCCCTAAAAGAGAAAACATTCTCATCTATGGAGATAACACAGGCATTGTCGAAGGCTGGTGGAATGGTCACCACTGCAACCACAAAACCAACAATGTATTCAAATGCATCCATGCCTTCCTCTCTCAAGCCTCTAGCATCCTTGACATCCACACTGAATATGTACCAAGCACCTCCAACCCAGCAGACAGACCCTCCTGTGGCATTCTTCCCATGTGCAATCTCCTTCTTCTGTGCATTCCCCTTCCCTCTCCCCTTATCCCATTCCTCACAGACGTTGTCAACATGCCAAACGACCAATTCCAAGATCCTCACCCCACTATCCCTCCTTACAACAACTCCAATCTCAAATGACAAGATGCATATTGATGGTTCCAAGTGCAACACCAATTCAAGGACGACTTCATCCTCAAGACTCTCACACAAACTCCTACTGGAACCAAGATTTGATTCCCCCCTATCAGACACCATCTCCTCAGTCACAGCACCCTCCTCCCATTCCTTCCCACATCCCTACAATCCAAACCTCAATCCAAAACCATCAATCCTTTGCCCCCACTGCTTTGCCAGAGACCACCTCCAAATGTGGACCCCCTCCCACCCTCCACTTGCTCCTCATCATCTCCAGCCAACCAACTCAGCCCAAATGCCCCCCCCAACATCTCAGACCACCAACTCAACTGTATCCTAGACATCATCACTGCCTCCTGGACCAAAAAAACCAAAGAGATATACAGATCAGGCCTACTAATATTCCATGTATTTTGCGACCTCAACAACATTGCTGAGGACCACCATTGCCCTGCATTTCCGTCCCTCATATCCTCTTTTCTCACCAGCTGTGCAGGCACATACTTGGGGTCAGCACTCTCAAACTACATAACTGGACTATGAGCCTGGCACCTCCTACACAGTCAGCCCTGGAGCATCAACCAGAATGAACTCCACTCCATCCTGGAAGGAGCATCTCATCTTGCCCCAGCCACATTCAAACATCCCAAACAGATCCCAGTTGAGCACAACCTCCTCCTCCAGCTCCTCACATACCTGGACATCGACCACCCACAGGATGCAGCTATCTTCACATGTATCCTAACAACCTTCTACTCCATATCATGCATAGGTGAATTCATCATCCCTGCCATTTCCAAATTCCAACCTATGCAACACATTACTCAGGCCATGTGCATGAAAACCCTTGACCACAACAACATACTCATACTCTCCTTTCACCTGCCCACCACCAAATGTTCCAGAACAGGTGAAACAACACAGTGCGCATGCCTTAACCACCTCACAGACCCAGCTGGTTGGCTAGACAACCACTTCCACATTAACAACCCAGGACCCAATGACCACCTATTCGCATGGAAGCACCCAAAATACAGTCTACATCCACTTACCAAAACAGAAGTCACCAAGCATATCCACCAGATCACCAACCAACATGCACTCCTGGACATAAAAGGCCACAGCTTCAGGATAGGTGGCACCCTCCACTACCTCCTTCTGGGAACTCCATTTGATGTTGTAAAAACCATGGGAAGATGGTCAGGAGAATCCTTCACCAAATATCTCCAAAAACATGCCATCATCCTCTCTCCATATCTCATCAAATGGCCAGACATAATTGAACGTCTTACACAACATGCAATGCCCCCAGTCCACTAACACAACAGTAAGCACCTGCTCCTCATCAGCAAATCAAGGATTTTACCATAGTTCTCATAGTAGTCATAGTATTCATAGTGTTTTCATAGTTAACTCATAGTGATCATAGTGATCATAGTGGTCATAGTATTTTCTAGTCTGGCATAGAATATAACTAGTCTATTACCAGTGTTGATCTAGACTATCACAATCCATAATGTTGATTGTCTATTATATTTTTTAACTATATATTTAACTATACTTTTGCAACATTTTGTGTGCATTTTTGATACTCTGTCACTACACTTTCCAACTACATTTAGTACACTTTTGGTATACTTCACTACATTTAGTACACTTTTGGTATACTTCACTACTTTTTGCAACACTTTTAGTACACTTTTTGGTACACTTTTACTATACTGTTTGGTACACTTTTGGTACACTTTTTGGTATATTTTTTGATACACTTTTGATACACTTTTTACTATACTTTTACTACACTTTTGATACACTTTTGGTATACTTTTACTATTCTTGTTGCATACCTTTTTATTATGCTTTCATTACACTTTTGATATACTTTCACTATAGTTGTTTATTTTATTTCTAATACTGTGGCTCAAAACACTGTCCATATATTTATATTTATTGTGCTGAAGCCAATAACTCCCAATAACCTGTTAACCTAAAATATAAATATAAGTATTGTATTTTTATTGCCATATAGTGTAAAAAATAGACTAAAAGTATACATAACAAAAGTGTAGTTAAAAAGCATACTAAACAGTCTAACAAAAAAGTATAGCAAAAATATAGTAGAAAGTGTACAAAAAGTGTAGCAAAAGTGAAGTGAAAGTGGAGCAAAAGTGTAGTAATAAGTGTACAAAAAGCATAGTAAAAGTGTAGCAAAAGTATAGCATAAGTGTAGTGAAAGTGCAGCAAAAGTGTAGTAAAAAGTGTACAAAAAGTATAGTAAAAGTGTAATAAAAGTGTAGTAAAAGTGTAGTAAAAGCGCAGTAAAAAGTGTACAAATAGGGTAGCAAAATTGTAGTGAAAGTGTACAAAAAGTATAGTAAAAGTGAAGTGAAAGTGTAGTAAATGCGTAGTAAAAAGTATACAAATAGGGTAGCAAAAGTGTATTGAAAGTGTACTTGAAGTGTAGGAAGAAAGTGTACCAAAGTATAGTAAAAATGTACCAAAAGTGTAGTCAAAGTGTAGTGAAGAGTG
>JBBPLO010000299.1:12067-23733 GCA_038089835.1 Retiboletus flavoniger
CGTCCTGAATCTACAACTAAAACATTTAATCACTGGTAGGCTTATTGACTTCCTGTTGAGCATGGCCTTTCTCGTTCCTTGCATTACCTGTCGCAATCGTCAGCAACCGGCTACAAACAACCCATCCGCAAAACTAACCAGCGACTTGCTGAGACTTGTCGCCACTGACGGCGCCGACAATCGAGTCTTTATAGCCGGCCAACCTATCGGCGACGCCTTGGGCGTATCCCTTGGCCTGAGCAGTCTTGTATTCCCCTTCCCCGCGGGCATGTTCGTCCTTGCCCGCCTGCGACCAGGCCTCGGAGCCCGTCACCTCGCCAACCTAGAAAATCATCAGACCATATCGGCATGACGAGGGGAGAACATACATTCTCAACGACCGATCCCTTGACAGAGTGGAGCTGTCCAGAGAGTTTGCTACAGTATCCGTCAGTTTCATTCTTCGCGCACAAGTCATTTCGCCTGCCCACCTAGGATCTTGGCTGGATTGGTTCGTCATGTTGATGTTCGGGATAGATAATATACTGACAGATGCGTATAGAGAGGGAGGAAAATGCGACTGGAGGGTAACGTCGCCCCGCCACCCTTTATATACTGTCCAAGAGCTCCGTACGCATTAGGAAAGTGTAGTAGTTCGATGATGACATGCCCACCAAATGACATCATAGCCGTGATCTGGTGACGTAGGACGAGGGCGGCAATCGAATGCGGAACGTCGGCGACGCTCAATCCTGGAGTGCGATTCGGAGAGCATACTCGACTGCACGATCGGCATGATACTCCAAACCCGGCAAAGTGCCGCCGGCCGATGCGGCAGACATAACACACCAACCCTTTCGGATTGCGGCAGACTGAAGAGCACGCTAGCCGCACCATTCCCGCTAGGAGAAAGATAGATAAGACGTTATACTGATCAGGAAGAGCGGAGGCAATGGGCCACAATGGGACGGGAGGGTTTCCAGATAGCAGTTCCAGACGAACGTTCGAAAAGTTACTGATCAGTAGCTGAGCCAAGGTTATGTGTCAATCAACCAACGTCAACGCTTTCAATGTCATTAATCTCTATCGACACACCCTGACGAGACCACTTTGGGACCGTCATTCCAATGGCGCATGTATAAATCACTCAATTCAATCCCGGCCGTACCTTGGTACCAATTTCAAATGTGCAACCCCCGTTCAACTGTGATGCGAGACGGACACATGTTTTCTAGCATAAGCCTCACCGATACAGCGCAGACATACGGGCATTTCCTAGTAACGTTTTCTTCTGTGCCAGGCTTTGCACACAAACCCATGTCCTGGCCGGTCGAAAAATGGTAATATCATGTCAGGCCACACCGCAGCACCATGGTCCGTCAAGCAACAGACAAAAAAAGCAGGGTGGTCATTTACCGTTGCGCAGTGCTTCTGCCGCGATCTGCCGCAAGGTTGTAATGTGAAGTCGCTAGAAAGGAGGACAACGATGCCCATTCTTCCATGGGTCAGGGTTGAGTGGGGCGCCAGAAAGTGCATTTGCCACAATATGAACGGCGCGTTCCGTTGCACATTTGTGTGACAAGTTGCGTGATTCGATCCACGCATACCCTTATTTGCATTGAAGAAGTCCACGGTGTATACCCTCACAGCCGGCTTCGACAGAAACAATGAACTTATCTCGGTGAGCAGGTCGCATCAGAAGCGGGCAGTAATCGAAGTGAAGCACTGGCGTAACACTCTCCTACTTAAACCTACCGTTACACCGGCCGCTTATCTCGTAAGGAACATATCTCCAAGGATCTCAGGGGCATGCCGATTAGCTACTAGAAGCTCTTGACGTCAGGCACGCACAGCGCAGCTCACTGCGCCATCAAGCAAACTCCGAACTTTTCCCTAAGCGTGGATTAGGATGCTGGCATATTTCATCAGCTTTTGGTAACCTCTGTCATCTGAGTTCAAAGCACTTACGAGGGGGTGGGAGGTTAAATAGGGTTACATACACACGGCAAGCTTAAGTTTGGCCTATTTGAGCCCAAGAATGATCGTGTGATCATTGCCGAGGATGTACGCTATCCCCTAATACAGCGATCGGTTTCCAGGTGGATCGCAGGTGACATTGACTCATCTCTGAACAGGTTATGGCACGAATTCGTTGTGACAAGCGGAGAGCCCGAATGGTCTTTATTACCGTATGGCTACACGCGGTGAACACGAAGAAGGGCAAACAGACAAGTGACAGGGGTGATAAAGCTCTATAGTGGGGTTAACATGGCAGATTCGAGGGGGCATCCTGAATGAAAATACCGATTACAATTCCCTCCAGATATCTTCCGTGCTACAATCGAAATCCAGAACGTACGTGCCATGAGACGCGGCAATGACCATCCTTTCGAAATCGTTGACAAAGATTACCCGCTGAAGTGATGGACAGTAAAGCCGCAGCTCGCCTGCTAGTGCCCGCAGGCCTGCCGGAATAGGTGGTGGTGGTTCCCACTCCGAAACGTCCACTTCAACACACTCCAGAGAACCGAGCTTCCGCAAAAGCCCATAAAGCTTGAGACGCTTGACAAGGGTGTCAATAGACGACGACCTTCTCAGGGTAGAACCACGTACAACACGGCCATCGATAGGGAGGACAAGCGTTCCAAGATATCGCAGGTCATGGACCTGGTTCTGCAACCTCACCACGGATTCAAGGAGCTCCATGCAAAACGAATCAGAGTAACTCGAATCAGCAATATCGAGCGAACGCAAATGGCGCCTCGTCTGCGTCAACTTTGAGAACAGGAGCGACAACTCCTCCTTCTTCTCCGGCAGTCGGGTTTTAGAGAAGCATGTTTTGAGACGGGAGATAGGTCGGGTGGGAACCAAGGCACAGGCGGCTTCGGCAAAAGTGCATTCCAGAGTGGATAAATTTGGCAGAGCGCCAGGGTTTAGGGGTGACGGTACGAATGTGGAAGTTTGGGCGGTATCCTCGGAAACGGAATAGTCTACGATATACAAGTCGTCGATGTCGGGCTGTGTGTTCAGAAATGCTACAAGATGAGCATCCCACTGCAGGTCACAGTGGAAGCTACGAAGCCGGAATGCAATGCCGTTGAGAATCCACGCCTGAGCCGCGTCGCCTGCATTGTCGAGATGGAGGTTCAAGGAGCATAAGTTTGTCGTTTGGAGGAGCGCATTGGATACGGTTGGCCAAAACTCATTCGGCAAACAGACCTCGAATTGGAGTTTGCCGTCACCGTCATCCATGTCGCCGACGAGAAGCGTCAGGGATTCGACCAGCATCGCAAGGCGGGGAGTCCTCGCGAACAGGCTGCACATCCCGAAGGTATTCCACACATCCGATGTGCAAATGGTGTTGTACAATACCCGCTCTGCCGCCCGTCGAAACTCCTTGTTTACCCTGCAGAGAGTGCAGAGATCTGTTTTTCTTTCCACACGTTTAGCAATGAGACGATACGTCTCTAACGACAATTCCATGTGACGACGATGTTCTGCATTACTTGGGAACAACCATTTCATGGAGTGAAACTCTGCTTTACAAAATACAGTCTGTTACTTACCAGCAGAAGCCAGTGGTGATGACAGAGTGGGAAGTCTTGATATGACGACAGAAGTGAGAGGTTGAACGAGAGACGGGGTCAAGACCCTGTGAATGGCAAATGCAGATGCGAAATGCTAACCGAGGCTGTGTGATAGTAAAATAGCGAACTATGCCACCGACAGAAGACCTGTCCTAGCCTTTTTAAGTTTTACCAGCTCCACCAAAACGACCACCTTTGGAAATGAGCTGCGGGAACAAGGGCCGGTCGCGGAAGGCACGATCACATCATTGCTGATCTTGTGCGCTGCCATCAGCAAACTTGGCTTCGGACCCATTTTTGGCCTGCCCGAACGGTCGTCAAGTCATGTAGAGAGGACAGGGTCAACCCGGAATTGGAAGGTTTGATATTGTGATCGCTGGATTATGCCAGTGGGAATGTCCACGCGAGAATCATGTGGCCATCCGCGTGTGCATGTGAAAACCCAACAGTCGGTTTGACAACGTGATGCGAGTCTCGATGAGCGCCGGCAAATCACTAGCATCGGCAAGCAGATCCAGTGCAAGATGCATAGTAGGTCAAGTCTCAGGGAAAGGTGGTAACCTCTGTTATATGCAGCATAGCCAAAATTAGATCCATATTGAATTGCGCAAAATGTTTGATGACTCACGCTTCTTGAATGTCCTATTTCCGCCAGGTAAGCATGTGAACACATGTCTGTGAGCAGACTTGGCTAGACCAGCGCCGCTCCGAGAGACGAAACCTTTGTTTCATCTGAATTCCAAGCAGGAATACAGTATAGCCACCATTTTATCATGTCTTCTCAGGATCAATGGCTGACGAACTCATGAGCGACGTATTGACTTTCTGCCCAAACCATGTGGTACTGTGCTCGTGATCCGATAGCTATACATATCCTTATCCACCAGCCGAATCCAAGCACCATGCATTCGTGAGTTGCAACTTAGTATATCAACTGTTTCAGTGTCATGTACCTAGGCATAGGATACCACGTTGACTTCGAAGCTTATTTCGGGCGCCCTGCTTTAGGTTCGTGCATTTGAAATCCGCTAATACCCTACCGACGGCAGCAAATCAGATCATGAAATAACGTCCCTGCTACAATCAACATGTGAAAGGCCACAGCACGTTCAGCGAGCAAGTGTGGTGTTTTTCTGTGAAAGAAAACGGAAGTTCTTGAGGGGCCAACAGCATTTGCCCACTAGTTCTGCAGTTTGAGAGCATAATGTTGTACCCGACACGGTGACATCGGATGGAACAAAATATTATCCAAGTAGAATCTAGAAGCTCCGTCCGCTTGAAAGACGCTATTGCACTGTATTTTCAATGGTGATTACATCCGACGACATCTATAGGTATCCCGCATTACTGAGGCCTGACCTTTGATCTACTTGGAGCAGTGACTGTCTTAATGTTGCAATGAACGCGTTCTTTATTGTACTCACATCCAGCAGTGGGAAAAAAAAAACATGAGTATCCCTTGAAGAGTTTTCATTTCGATGAGTTGCATGCTTGAGTCATGTAACCTTCGCAGGTACATCCCCCAAAAGTATTGATGGGAAATACATTTGTGAAGCGTGATAAGAAGTGTTTCGGTAAGGAGTGGGGTCAGGCAGCAGAAATCATTACATCAACGAGGTATAAAATCCACTTGTCATTCAGATTACCTGGTAATGTATAACCATATCTTTTATAATGGAAGTGTCAGCAGAGCGATGCGATTTGAAGGTCGGTAGGTCACGGAATGGAAAAGGTGAGTATCATACATGGACCATGAACTCATTCTAGCTTCTCTAACTCCTCTAGCCTTTGCAGGACAACTTCTTTGCTGGTCTCTTCCATCTCACCAGCTAAGAATATTTCGTCCAAAATGGCATACACCTGATGAGTTCGATGGGTGAAAAAGGGAGGCATGTACGACTGAAGAAGGTTCCCAACCTTATAGAAATTGAAAACAAGATCCAATTCGCACACGTTATCGAAGAAAGAATCTTGAGAGAAAAGTACGGGAAAGATTTATCAGCTATCGAAAATAATAAATTGTCAGTGAGGTGCAGGCTTACCGAGAATCTCCACAAAGAGATGGATAGCTTCGAGATAGGCAAGTTCATTGTCGTTGGCATCGACGCACACGCAGAAGAAAAGGCCTGCATAACGACGGTACACTATCTTGTGGTTCTTGAACTGTGGGCCATGTGGATGAGAGGACTCTCGTTTCATTCCTCACAACAACTGACCTCAACGAAGTTGGATTGATACTTCTGATCACGAGGGGCAACTAGTCTGTGCACTTCACCCCGAAGCCTCACCTAAGCAGGTAAGAGGGCATTCTAGCGCATTCTGACACAAGAGGTATCGAGTACTTCACCTTCTCCTCATCATCATAGGGTACATACCACTTCGACAACCGGGTTTTCCCTTGCCTGTTCTATATTCTTGTTAGAAGAGAATGTCGAATGAACTGAAGGGAACTCACCTGCACCAGTATAAACCTGATCATCGCCGCATTCGGGATGGGCGTTACTGTCGACCCCAACCTGAGTGTGCTTTTACTAGTAATACTACACGTGGAGGTCTTGATTAGGTAAGTAACGCAGACGGTGGCCAGCCGAGATCGGAACTCTGACTTGGACAGTTGTCCTGATATCTGAGCACAGCGATTGACATGGAGATGTGAGCGACAATGGGTTGTTCATTCGCAGCTCGAAATGATTCTGCCATCGTCTTGTCATTTCTCAAAGTCCGTTGCTACGGGGGCGATGCCTCTCTCCGTAGGCTACTAGGCTCACTATGTGTCACAGCATTCGACATCCGCGAGCATGTTTCTCTCCCGTCGAAACTGACCAAGCATTTCCCGAATTCAACTGAAACCGCATGTGGGCAGGTAGGTTCCAACATGTGAAAGGAGGAACGTCTCTGAATTTCGACCAAGCCAGGCCTGCTTTCGATTCTTCGACTGCCTCAGGAGCGACTGCAAACCTTTGCGAGATCTACGAGCGAGAAGGGCTGGTCATGCCGAGTCGGTATCACTCCCACTGCACCGTTCCCGCGAGAGTGTTCGAGTGACTAGGTTTGTGCGTTCTTTCCTTTCGTTTGCTCTTTCCACTCATCACAACTACTCTGACATCCATCTAGGCAGCCTCACGACACCATCAAAGAAGCTACCTTCAATGTTTACCTTATGATCAGGACGAAGAGTGCTGACAATTCCTCATGGTACCCCGAACGCTGTTCTTCATGCCGCTAGTAAAGAACCAAAAACCGAGGTTAGCGAACAAGTTGTAACTGCGTTACCAAGAATACGCATTACCGCCGTAGACCCGTTTGTAACGAATTTCACAGATTCTTCTACACTGACATACTGAGGTATCGACGTCTTGCCTTATAGTACCGTCACATGCTATAAGGCAGGGTGTCGATACCTCAGTATGGTTTAGTCACCAAGCTAGGTATCTTGGCTGGACGGGGAAAAAGTCTGTCCGGGCAGACAATGAGGTCCTGATAAATCATCCATGATACCAGCTATATTTGGAACAGCGTGGTACGGGTCCTGCTCATCCAACCGGCGCCGTCAGGGTGGGGGCGACAAAGGCTCGGGGGAGAGTAGGGGCGAGATAGCAGTTGAAGTTAAGGGACATTCTAAGGATTCGGAGGACTTTGACTCCTTAGTCATCACGGACTCTTCAATTACCGTCGCCGCGCGGTCCTCGACTGTCACGGTTCCCGCCGCTACCTCATCCGATAGTGTTTGCTACACTGCCTCGACTGCGGGATCGCTCGCGACCCACAACCAGACCGTACCCACTTACAGTGCAAGACCTACAACTTAAATGCTTATATTTGGTGCGAGTTAAGCGTGGTCAATCCGACTCGCTCATTTCCTCCCCTTTCAGAGCGCCTCCGCGCTAACAAGCGCAAACCTGCAGCGCATGATCTCCCGCTCAACCCAGCGGAAAGTAATCGATTTCTAAGCTGATCCATATAACGCCCGCTGATGGAGGGGCGTGCATACAGCACTATAACTCCAGACCAAGCAGCACCCGCACCCTCCCATCTATGCAATACCACACTGCTAGCACCATCGCAGCGTGTGTATCGCCCGACGGACACTGCCTTCACTTCAAGCGAGGACGAAGACAACCTGGATGAGGTGCTCGGTACATTAACAGATCCGTTTATTTGACGAAGGGTTTGTGTTGGGGGAGAGCTGTGAAATTCACAAGGCAAGAGTCGCTCAGGCTCCAGGCAACCCTCCAGGGATCCCCATAATCCGGAGATGGACAAATATGCAGATTTTATTGCAGTTGTTGTCTTTACTCCATTCGTTCGTGGTGTGAGAAGGGAAAACCGTTGCAACAATCATCCGTCTCGCCACACGCTCAATTCGGTGGGGGCATGAACAGCGGTTTCAGTGACCGAACCGCCACCCTCGCATTGACTCTTAACACGCTTTCTTGCCCACTCTTGTCTCCAGAACCGGCCAGCGGCGCGAACCCGAACCCTAGCTTCGACGCCGTTGTCTGTACAGTTGGATTGCTTCGCCCAGTTGCGCCTTCGACAGCGTCGTTGGCCCAGAATTCGACAGCCCGCTCACAGGAGTGTGGCTGTCTCAGGACAGCTTGGCGAAAGTACTTGAGGAGATGTGCACGAGGAAGGGCACGTTCAAGGTTCCTGAGCGCTAGTGCGAGTGCTACTGAAGCTGGAGGAGGAGGGTAGATGGCGGGCAAGATCTGAATGAAGACGGGAAGCGCCAATAAAAGTATGTTGCGAAACAAGAATAGATTGTCATGCCACTGGGTTGGTCATGTTCATCGTCAAGACTCACGGATGCGTCGTAGTACGAATGCCAACGCACCATAAACGCTGTGTTGGAGTCTTTTTCGAGTGGCACGGCGCTGGCGGAGGTGAAAGCGTAGGCTTCAGCGAGAAATGCACATGTGAGTGCACCAAGGACATTCGTTCTCCACCTCTGTCGGCCATTAATATTGGTCGTTAACAAGAGGAGCAGCGTAGCGGTTCGTAAGTAGTCAAGAAGGATGCCCGACAGAACGAGAATCGTATAGTCGGTGGTCGAGGAACAATACGAACATGCTTGCATGGCGCGTTGCCCGAACCTGTCACTCGTGAGCTCTGTCTTTCGAGAGGCACGAACGCACGTACCTTACGTATGTATCTCTGCTACCGTGTGCACCCAGCCTCGTGAGTAATGTGTCGATATCTTTTGGAATTTCTGGTGGAACAATGACCGCGCCTCGTTCCCCAATCGTGCTGAATCCAGCTTCCTCCACCAACAGAGACCTTATGCGGTCCACAGGCGCGTTTATGGGTATACCTAACCGTGTGAACAGGTTTGGAGGTCGGCGTAGCGCGAGGGTGGATAGTATGAGCAAAGTGTGCAGGCCAGCTACTGCAGTCATCACCAAGTTGATTGTACCCTTCCGTCCTTCTCGCCGACTTGGAGAGAGGTAAAGCCATGCTGCCCCGAGCGATAGCACTGTCGAAATGATAGCAATTGATGAATTCATGATACCTTGGCCAGGATGTTCGTTTGTGTCTACACAATGTCTCGAGTGATCTTGAATTGGAATCCGAGTAAAGGCGATGATCGATGAGTGCGACTCAAGCTGGAACAGAGACTCTGAGCGAGTTGCGGACGTGGTCGCCTGAGGCTTAACTCGGACGCCTCGAGTTGAGCTGCTGTGGCTCAGGTTGCCCCACGATGTTTATGTAGTTGAGCGTGTGACATTACTGTATACCCCGCAAACCATCATATGATGTAGCAACCAATGTTCGATCGTCTACTAACTGGTTCTGATTCGGACTATGTCCAAAGGTACCGGACTGACGAAGAACGGTCACTGCACAGTGTCCAAAAGTTGCCTTCGAAACAGCCCATTCAACGGGAGGTGGGTTGGTCTACTTGGTCAACCACCTTCCTCCTGAAGCGACCTTTTACATCTATACTTAAGTTCCATGCTGAAGGCATCGTTTGTGAGCATGAAGAAATGATGCAAGATGGCAGGGACATATTCTACCATAAAGTAAGGGTAAGTGCTATTAACGGGGAAGTCTCAGCGTGAGTCACTCACCGCGATCCGCTTCGTAGGGGTGTATGTTCCGTTCCTGGACACCAGCTCTATCTTCACTATGGTCGAGGGAACTTCTGTGAGCCACCGTTGTTTCCTTACCAGTATGCAGAGGGTGCTGACCCTGTGTAGTCGGCTCGATTTCGCCTATCCCACTGCCGAAGAGCTTGAAACCCTCTTTCAGGCATGCCAACCACCATCGTTCGGCTTCAACAACAAGGACGTGTTGTATGAGACCTGCAGGAAGGTTGGAAAGATGGATATCGATGCCTTCGCTACCTTTTTTTGTTCCACGCGGTCTGGGCATTCACAACACCATCGGGCGTAATTTGTTGGCGACCGACCAGACCATCGAGTTCGTGTTGTCCAAGCTGAATGTCTATGGTAAGCCGCTCTCAACTGCACTATCTGTCCGTTGAGTGCTTACCGATCGAGTTTTCAGGAAAGGACGGGGTTCTCCAATGCTTGCCAAGACAATACTCGTTTAGACAGCATGTTCGGCCTGTCGGTTATTATGTTTTGCGCTACCCACGAGGGTGAGCCCGCTCCCTCTATGTCTCGGTGACAGTCATTGGATCGTGGACTCTGACACCTTCGGGACCGGTTCAATTTTACAGATTGTGTAGTACGTACACCAAGCCATCTATCAGCAAAACTCAGCCAGCTAATACATAAGCCCTCTGCATTTGGTTTGGCAGCTCTAACTCACATGCTGTAAGATTCCACTGTGAGATCGCTAACGTGTTCATTAGCAAATTAGATGACTCGCTCGGGTTCGGGGGGACTGCCATTCATTTTAAGTAGCCGCTTTTCTGATGATCCGACCAAATAGCATGCGAACAGGCCGTAAGTTGTTATATTTATTGTAGGAGTAAATTTGGCCGTCTTACCCGATAACGAAGATCTCACGGGCTAAGCCCGAGGTAAGTTCGAACCATCAGTCTAGTGGTCCATCACCCCCTTTCTTCAAACGTCCCAATTGCGCTGGTACCATAAGCGTAGTAGTACTGACATTATAGACACAAAGTCAGGGCACTTCCCAGGCCTCTTTCAATCTCTTCAGGACTTTTGACCGGTAAAAGCTTAGCCGCCGACTGGCAACCCCGACAGTTCTAAATGGTGCTTGTGCAAGTACCTTAGATTTATTACCACTGACGCGCGCTTCTACCCGCCTTTCCAGGTAGCTCTAGGCGCGAGCTCTCTCCTTGGCATCAAATATACCATGTCCTCTTTGCCCGATCTGCGGGGAGTGTTTATCCCACCGATGTTTCCACTGTTTCATCTCACGGTCATTCAGCTTCCTGCCGGCACTGAGGCCTCTATATAAAGGTACCTCGTGTTTCATTCCCCACTCACACTCCCGGATCAACATGAGTCACTTCGTTCCTTCGAATTCGATGCTGACTTTTGTGGCGGTTGTGGTTGTGGTCTTCGCTCTCTCTTTACTCAAGCGGCAACGACGGACTGTCCGAGGTTTTCGTCTCCCTCCCGGGCCCGTTCCTCTCCCCCTCGTTGGGAATATTTTCGGGATAGACGCTAAGAAGCCTTGGATCACTTACGCTGAATGGGCAACTCGTTACGGTCAGCTCTGATCCTATTGATCTTCCGTGGAAGTTGGAGCCTCACCACGCAAAAACAGGTGATATATTTATGATCCGTATTCTGAAGCAAGATATCATTGTGATCAATTCAGAGAAAATTGCTAAGGACCTCCTCGAACGTCGATCTAGTATTTACTCAGACAGACCCTACCTTGCTGCAAGAGATCCGTGTGTTATCAGTCTCTTTCATCGGTAGATCAACCTGACGTTTTCTTTGCCAGATTCGGCTGGACCTTCAACTTTGGTTTTGCTCCATATGGTGATCAATGGCGCTCGCAGAGCAGAATGTTTCATCAAGCCTTCAAAGCTGAAGCCACGCTTGCTTTTCGTCCCATTCAGCTGAGAAAGGCCCGCCAGCTCATCTTGGACATTCTCAGCACACCCCGGGATTATTCCGTGCATATCCAAAGGCAAGTTTCACTCGATTAAACGAG
>JBBPLO010000301.1:9025-20006 GCA_038089835.1 Retiboletus flavoniger
CTTCTACACCGATGTTCAAAATCTCGTAGGCACCGTCTTCAACGGAACAATTCTTGAAACGCCTACGCAGGATTTCATCAAGTGCTTGATAGGTTCCAAAGTCAACGCCATCGAAGAGGCACTCACTTTCCTGAACCAAAACCTCAACGTTAATCTTCCGCGGCTCAATGAGTCGGTCCTTGTGCTCTCACCTAGCGACGTCAATGAAATCACACAACCCATCGCCACTGCCGCTATTGGCGGTGGTTCGGGCAACTCTCAAGGTCTCGTTGGCAGACTGGTGGCGACCTACGTCGGATCGTTGAAGAAAGAACGATTGATGTTTAGTATCTTCATGGGCTTATGGGGGGTGGTTGTGTTGATGGGCCTCGCCATCGTGTTTTGGCATTCATATGCCAAGCATTGGGTAGATGCGTACAAAAAGCGGAAATGGCTGAAAAAGCAGCAAGACTGCCTCGAGGGATTCAACATGCCGTTCAATGATGAGGCACCCGTGCCTCATGGAGGGGACACCGAGAAGGGCTCGAGTTTACTTGGTCCTCCCTTGCGCTCGTTTACGCCACTTCCTGAGGCTCGTTCGCCCTTCAGTATCAACCTTTTCCGTCGGCCAGACCAGCCCCCTTCCCCAACCGATCATCCTCTGAAGTCACTGGAGCCTACCTTCGAGAAGAGCTGGGATAGCCTCTTCCACGACGGCGCGAATAACAAACAGCCTGAGGCATCTGGGCTCCGCCGTGTTGTCAGTCGTCCGATGAAACTCATGAATTTTGGCAAGAAGAAGGGCGACGAGGGTATTTTGGAGGATTCCGAAAGAGATTGTTCAGGGGAGAAACGGAAGTCCGCTTGGTTCAAGCCGGTGGTTGCATTGTTCTCGAAGATGGATGGTGTTCAACCCGTTTCGGAGTTCGTGGTCAATAGACCCACCTCAGGCTCTTGTGCTCCCCGTCTGCAGTTGACGATCTCAGTCGAACGAGCATCGATGGCTACGCCCAGAGACTTCCCGAAAGTCGACACCACACCTTCCCCTGTGCGCGCAGAGCCGATTTCGCCAGTGCCTCCCACGCTTCCTTGGATAAAAAATATCCCTCCAAAGAAAGCCATTCCTCTCACCATCCCCCCGCCTCCTCCGAGCCGCCTCCGGAATGCCAATGTTCTTACGGACGTCGGTTCTACTCCTCCCGACCACGGTTCCCTTGCCATGCCGCTCCATAACGCCTTTGAGGGACGTCCAGCGTCTCAGAAGCCCGTCCATCTCGCGCTCTATCCCACGTTTCTCGCTTCTCATTCTAACGCTGTCCCTTCACACGAGAGACACAAGCGCTCGCCAACCGTTCCCGTGCCAATCACCCCACGCCTCGCAGGTCTCACCAGTCGGCATGAGTCAACCAGGTCAATATCACGGCTTCTTACGAATATGCATGCACAATCTCCAGGTGACCCGGTTAATCCGTTCGCTACGCCATTTGATGACGATGCCAGTGTTGTGAGTCCTACAAAGATGAAGAGGATCACGAACCCTTTTGCCGGCCTTGCTGTGTGATTCTTGTAATATTTGGTGCGCGTTATAGTCGCATCTTCATGTTCAAGCATCAGGACAGCCCACTTACTTTATTGTTGACGCTATTCACAATTGTTTACTAAATAGTATATTACATATTCACGGACACGCACTAACCTCTACGCAATTGACAACTGATGTATCTTTAGTGGATAGCTCTGGATCACTCTCCTTACATCACCATACAGGCGGAAGTATGTGTATTCAGCTTAAATTCAATGTGTTCATCCTTTTGTTCGCGATCGCAGCTTGCCTGGCGCTTATAATATAACTCGGCGCTGTAGGGAGCAGGCCATTCCCATACTCGAGTATCAGTTCACCTTGCTACATGGCAAGTGATACGAAGTAACGTTATTAGCTTACTCGATGCTGCGAGGTCGGAGCCTTGGGACATTGGGATATATAGTATACATGGGACAATTAATGTTAGAATGCACACGCCCTCTCGTGAAAGCTCATGCTGGAAACTCAGCGAGCCAACAAATGCTCTGAAATAACCCGATTCACTCTCGGATCGATCTTTCCCAGTATCTCAACAGTCTCCGTCTTCAGGCAAGTAGGAAAAAAAAACCGCGTCAGCCAAACTCGTTGCGCGAGATTGGCAGAGCCGGAGATGCACTTACCCACAAACGTCTCGAGATCTCCTTGCCCTCTTCACTCAAAACATAGTCGCTCTCCTCAGCAACCTCACAACAGGACACGTATCGCCCGTGCCTGATTCTTTCGCCCAGTTCCACGGCAGCATGCACGAGCGTGCGACTCCCCATCTCAGTCGTGCGTGCCAACAGCGCCTTCATCACACGCACCGCAACGTTAATGGCCGGATTGCTCTCGATCGAGCGCGTAAGGCGGGAGTAACAGAATCCCGGGTTGATCGCCGACACAGAGACAGGCGTCGGATTCGGCAACCGAGAAGCGAGCTCACGGATGAACATGACTTCCAGCACTTGGCATTTTTTTTGGACGAGGTCAACATCGTGACCCTGAGCCTGCGAGATTTAATTTTACTTACGTTTCGAGAGTTCGTAGCGCTTTCTCATGGCGCTACGCGAGCGGATCAGGATCAGGGGTGTCGTGTGCGGTGGTACCAGTAGGTAAGTACTTACGAAGCCGTGCAATATTGTTCATCATTCAACTTCCCAAGGATGCTAGGCCAGCTGGTGGCGCCTGTGAGCCTGTTTACCATGAAATGGGCTTCGCTCGAAACAATGACAAGTCTCGAGGCATTGGTGGGCATCGTTGATTTGATGAGGTGAGGGAGCATCAGGATGCTCAGCAGAGCCGTCGATAGATAGTTCACTTGCAGCCTGACATATGAACGAAGCGTCAACACGTGGGTACGGTACCAGATGTATGCTTGGGACGAACGTGGTCTCCCATCCGTCTTGTGTCTTCGCGTAGGTCATGGTCGATACGGCTGCATTGGCAATAAGAGCATTTATAGACAAGCCCTCTAGCTCGACCTTATCGGCAAACTTGCGAACAGAGTCAAAAGAACCCAGTTCCAGCGGCCAGGCCTCGAGATCACTGTTCATGCTCTGCTGTTCGACATCTACAGCAAAGACTGCGAGTCAACGATGGTGTAGGTCAACGAACGGGACCTCATACCTTGCCTGGCTTGTTTGCACTTGACCTCGTCGCGAGTGGTGAGGAGGAGTCGTTTGGGTTTGAGTTTCGCAATATGAACGGCTGCTTCGAAGCCGAGGCCAACATTCGCGCCAGTGACGACGATTGACTTGTCGCTGATATCGGCGTTTGGGCTGGGGATTGGTGTCCACTGTTCGCGGAGAAAGGAATGGATGGTGAACTTGCCCATGACACTGTGGCGTTCGGGAGTCGTTGGAGGGACGTGAAGGGGTGAGAGCAATGAACAACCTGTCAGCAAAAGTTAACGGCCGCAAAAACAGTTTTTCCGTACGGGACAAGAGTCGATGAGAACGACAAGAAATGGCTTCGCATCTCATCAGCTTATCATCATTGAAATATTGAAAGCTTCCGATGACCCGTGCACAGCTGGGTGGTCAACCTCGTGTGACATCGAAAAGGTTACCATCGAACATCATAGTAGAGCCCAACACCATCACGACGAATATGATTATCACCAAGCTGAGCCAATGTGATTAGACCTGTAGTCTGAACCGTATACCTCCCTGCCTCCCTACTAAAAGGAGAGCCTGTTCAATATCAGGGTGTTCTCGGTATCCGATGGTTTTAAGTCACCTCTTCTTCAGAGTCCGCAGTGCATGTGGAGGAGCGCCGGCCGGAGGAACATAGGTCGAATTTAACACTCCACCGTATCGGGTGCAAACGTTACAGGTAGGGACCGTGAGCACGAGCAGCCATTCCAGGAACCCATCTATGCTTCCGCACTGAGCGCGCTCCTCCATAAGGGTCCACCGACGTCTCCTAGAACTCTCTCTATCTCGACCTGCTCCAAATTAAGGATAACCTTCCGCTCGCCTACCGGTTTTCGTATCGCTGTAAATCCATTCTCTATGAGCATCGCCCGCGATGCGAGTAGGGAATCCAGGACGACGGTGAGTTCCCCGAGCGTGAGTGCACGAGTGGACACCCCTTCCCCAAGGGTCTCAACATAGATTAAGTGCTGGCGCTCAACCTGTCAAACGTCACAAAGGTCACGTTGCCAACTGATAAGACCAAAAAAACCCACCTCCCCCCATTTGATTTCTTCCACACCTTCCCTCTTCATACACTTTACCAGCGCAGCCAGCATGATTTTCTCATGTAGACTCAACTCTCTCAAAAATGCAGCCGTTGGACTGTTCTGCATCACTTTGATCACCTCCTTTACGTCTTCTATACCCGCGGTCCTTCCTTTTGGATGTACAAGCTCGACGGCACGTCTGCAGATGTCCAAAACGCGGCGGGCATCACCAGAAATAGAAGACACTTTCATAGAGGCAAACTTGACGCCATCAACAGTAATGACATCTTGTTGGTGTTGAGACGGGAGATTCACTTTGGATGCGAGAAGACGTGCGCGCACAATTTCTTCGAGTTGGGGTGTCGTGTATGGTTGGAAATTTATTCGGGTCATACCTTTACATTATGTTTGAGTCATGTCGGAAGATTACAATCAGCGTTCTCTTACCCAATCGACTGCGAACCCGGCCGCTCATAACCCTCTCTGGGAGGTCCATCGTATTCGCGACCGCGAGCACGACAAGCTTTGACCCGACTAATGTTGGCCAGTTAAAAAAGTTATAGACGACATCTTGTTTTGTCGTGACCAGCTGGTCCAGTTCGTCCATTAACACAACACTGGTAGACCGAATGTAAGTTGTTAGTTACTGACACCGTCAGTCGAGAATCACTACCAACCATGCGTGTCCACCGGGACCCGCCCTAACACCAGCACTGAAGTGGTTGCTGAGTCGTTTTAGAGCTTCCTTCGAACTGACCTTGAGATGACCCTCCGTGGAGACATCGTGACCGGAGATTGTTTCCCAAAGGAGGTTGTAGGCCGCCGATGGTTCGGGGATTCTGAGCCCGTTAATCTCAACGTATGTGAATGGGATCGTTTCCTGCACAAGGTCATAATCAACAACCACCTGTGGATGATCCGGGACGCACCCCATTCTCTGCCATGCGCTTAAGTTCACGTACAACAGCATGTACTGTGGCCGTTTTTCCAGTTCCAGGCACTCCGGATATATCTAAGAGAGCCAACAGTTAGAAGCCCCTAGAGCAGGTACCGAAACACCCACAGACACATCCTCCGCTCCCTTCCTCGAGAAGTTCTTCTACCGTACGCAAAACACGGTTGTACTCTTCTCCTCGACAAGGTAGAATGTCTGGACGTGCAGCTACATGTAAAACGTGCATGGCTCGCAACCACGCGTCCTGGGGTAACTTCTGTAGTTGCTTATAATGTTCTCGTGTCAGGTCTGGAGGTGGGACGCGCACGACTGTTCCCTTGCGATTATTTCTCTTCCGAATGGCAGCTTTAGAATGAGGGGTTGGTGCGGCAAGCTTGTTCGAGCGACCTTTTCGAGGTGTAGACTTGGATGGGGTGCTGGCTGTACGTTTACGTTTCCGAGATGGTGTCTTTGGGAGATGATCCTCCAGCACTTCGCTGAAAGCATCGGCCTCCGAGCCGAGATCGTCGTCAGGTGCGATAGGAAGTTCGTCATCATCAGGACTCTCCACAGGTTCTTGGAACTCGTAGTCAGTGTCCGTCTCCCGTGCTGATGACTGGTCCGCTTCAATGATCTTCTTCAGTCTTGACCGTTTCTGGGCCCGGATAGTCTTTTGTCTTGGAGACTCTACAGGAACTTTCCAGGAACTTCCACTAGTCTGTTCTTCGTTTACCTCTGAGAGTGCGCGCCTTTTATGATGACTCCAGGCAAAATCATAATAGAGCCCTTTCCTAGAATCGAGGGCGAAACGACAATAGAATGGCATAACTTCATTCTGCTTGTAATTTCCCGAGCGTGAATGCCTAGAGGACGCGACCTGAGTGGAATTCTCATTGGGGAGTACGTCGGTTACAGTGCAGTGGCGAACGACATTCGAGGGTGGCAAGATTGCTTCTGTATCAAGGGTGAAATATACTTCGTTCTTTTGACGTGGGTTGGAGCTGGTAAAAACAAGTGTTGTTCGAGCACTCACCTCGGTGTGCTCCCTTCGTGGACGTACGCGAGGAAGTTCGATTGGCCGTTGAAACCAATGTATCCGAATGAACATGTTGTCTTGCACTCCTTCCGAACCATCCGTCCTGAGCTCCCACATCGATGTGATGACTCCGACACTATCATACATCGCAGTGCCTGTTGAAACGCACACCGTATCCCCTATATTGAATACCTCACGAGGACTCGCCTCGGATCTCGAGGACCGTGGCCTACCACTGATGGAGAGTGGCGGAAGCGACCTCGAGCGGGTAAAGGAGCGATAAAACACGGTCTGCATGTTGGGCGTTGGTTTCCAATTCTCATCCTCTGCAAGAGCCTCATAGTCTTGTGGGATGGAGGGTCTGACGTAGAACGGTTCGGACGACCAAGAGGTGGATTTGTCGACCCATGCGCTGGGATGTACGGGTGTGACGAGTTGCTGGTAGCGTTTCGAACGACGCGAAGGCGTTGCCTGGGTCGACATGATGGACGTTAGCGGTCAAGTGCGTGACCGACGCGTCTGTCACGCGTTTCAATTAGATAATTTATGTAAATTGGGATATTCCCTCAAGTGATCTTTAGTATCCGAATCACCACGACCTCGCCGGTTGGTGAGCGTTACTGTCCATCAGTTAACGCCATCGCTTGAACCCTTTCATAGATAAACATGCTCGTTCTATCTGGATCGTCCGCGCTCACAGAAACAAAGCGTCAGACCCTTCTGCGTAACATCCAGACTATAAATGGCGACGTCTTGTCTGTAGACGCTACATTCATTCACCTCATCAAATGCCGGACGCAGACTCTTGAGCAGGAACTCAGAACAAGTCAATCGTCTCACAGGGAATCACTCGTCGCCCTCCTTGACTATGGCGACGATGTTCAGTTACCTAGCACGGCAGATGCCCTCCAAAGCGATCAAAACATCGCCTATGTCATCCCGAGAGCAGGTTCTATATCTCCCTGGAGCAGTAAAGCAACGGACATCGCAGGCATCTGCAATCTTGGAGAGCACATTGAGAGAGCCGAACGAGGCATCGCATACGCTTTTCATTTGAAGGAGGGCAAGACGCTAGACAACACGGTGGTCTCCCAAATTTCGCATCTATTCCATGACCGCATGACGCAGACCATCCAACTCTTTTTACCTCATGAAGATGTACTATTTAAGCATCAAGATCCTAGCCCTTTGCGGATAGTCGAGTTGACAAGCCAAGTCGATGAAGCAGCGGATGCCACCGCTGCCAGAGAACGTCTTTCTGCAGCCAATAAAGCTCTGGGCCTTGCCCTCGCGTCCGACGAAATTGGTTACCTGGTTGATGCTTTCGTCGCTGGCGCCTCTCCGATCAACCGCAACCCAACCGATGCAGAGCTCTTTATGTTCGCTCAAGTTAACTCGGAGCACTGCAGGCACAAGATTTTCAACGCCTCCTGGACCATCGATGAAGTCCCTAGCGATAAATCACTTTTCCAAATGATTAAGAATACCGAAGCACAGTGTACCAACAAAGCTATCTCTGCCTACTCCGACAATGCCGCTGTCCTTGGAGGCTCCACCATACCTATCTTTGGACTCTGGGCTCAAAGGTCCAAAGATACACAAGTTTATGCCTCGAGCAAATTCGAGCCTCATCTCATCCTCATCAAAGTTGAGACCCATAATCACCCTACAGCAGTTTCCCCATACCCAGGAGCGGCTACAGGTTCCGGCGGGGAAATCCGCGATGAAGGTTCCGTCGGTCGTGGGTCCAAGCCCAAAGCTGGCTTGGCTGGCTTCACTGTGTCCAACCTCCGTATCCCGGGCTATGAGCAACCTTGGGAAACTGACTTTGGTCGACCATCCCATATTGCCTCGGCCCTGGAAATCATGATTGATGGTCCGTTGGGTGCGAGTGCATTCAACAACGAATTTGGACGACCTGCCCTCGCCGGGTATTTCCGGACATTCTCGGAGTCTGTACCTGCCTCGGAGGATGAGGCGAAGGAAATCAGGGGGTACCACAAACCTATCATGATCGCCGGTGGTTACGGAAACGTGCTTCCAAGCTTTGCGAAGAAATCAACCATCGAGCCTGGCGCAAAGATTATCGTGCTAGGCGGTCCCGGTATGCTAATCGGGCTAGGAGGTGGGGCTGCGTCTAGCCAAGTGTCCGGTGCTAGTTCCGCAGAGCTTGATTTTGCATCTGTGCAACGAGAAAATGCAGAAATGCAGAGACGGTGCCAGCAGGTTATTGATGCGTGCGTAGGACTTGGAGATGGGAACCCAGTTCAGAGCATCCACGATGTCGGGGCCGGGGGACTGTCTAATGCCTTACCCGAACTGGTGCATGATTCCGGGCTCGGAGCGACATTTGAGATACGAGACATTCTCGTTGCGGACAGCTCCATGTCACCTATGGAGATCTGGTGCAATGAGAGTCAGGAGCGATACGTACTAGCCGTCTCCGCGGAGAAGGCCGGTGATTTCGAGGAGATTGCGAAACGAGAACGGTGCCCATTCTCCGCCGTTGGTTACGCTACGGAGGAGGAGCAGCTAATCGTTACCGATCGTCTGCATGGCCAGGATGTCATCAATCTGAAAATGACCACCCTTTTCGGCAAGCCACCCCGTATGTCCCGAAAGGACAAGAGACGAAAGGTTGCGTTCAACAACTTTGACACGTCTTTGTCCACGTACCTTCCTAATATCACCGATCCTATCTCAGCCGCAGTTGACCGTGTACTTCGCCTTCCATCTGTCGGCTCAAAGTCCTTCCTGATCACTATTGGAGATAGGTCCATTACGGGCCTAGTCACACGCGACCAAATGGTGGGCCCTTGGCAAGTCCCTGTCGCTGACGTTGCCGTCACCCGCTCTTCCTACGGTTTTGACGTCCTCGCCGGAGAAGCCATGGCGATGGGTGAGAGAACCCCTGTAGCTCTCCTCAGCCCCGCTGCATCGGCGCGCATGGCAATCGCTGAGTCTTTGACCAACATCGTCGCAGCCTCTATCTTAGACATCTCCATCATCAAGCTAAGCGCTAACTGGATGTGCGCTGCGTCAAAGGAGGGGGAAGGCGCAGGATTGTACGAGGCCGTCACCGCGGTGGGCTTGGAGCTTTGCCCTGCACTCGGGATTGGTGTACCGGTCGGAAAAGACTCGATGTCTATGTCAATGAAGTGGAAGCAAGGGAACGAGCAACGAGAAGTTAGCGCACCTCTGTCGCTCATCGTGACGGCATTCGCACCCGTGGGTGACATTTCCACAACTTGGACGCCACAGCTCCGCACAGATATTGGCGAGCCAACTGTCCTTGTATTTTTCGACCTTGCGGGAGGGAAGAAGCGCATGGGTGGATCGGCCCTGGCACAAGTGTTCAAGGAGATCGGATCGGAGGCACCTGACGTTGTCGATCCCTCCGTGCTCAAAGCCTTCTTCACTGGTTGCCAGATCGTCAGGAAAGCAGGCCTGGTCCTTGCCTATCATGACCGTTCCGACGGTGGTTTGTTTGCTGCCCTTGTTGAAATGACCTTCGCTGGCCGAGTCGGTGCAGACATCACACTTGATCCGTTAGGTTCTTCCGGAGAGGCTATTGCGACGCTGTTCAACGAGGAGCTTGGTGCTGTCATTCAAGCACGCAAGCGCGCAGTTGACGAATTGAAATCTACATTTGCCAGTGCAGGTTTCCCCGCCGCTTCGATCTTCGAGATCGGTAGCGTGAACGAAGGTTCCTCCAACCAATCATTCGTTATCCGTGAGAGCGGTAGCATACTGTTCTCTCGAACTCGTGAACAGCTTCAAGAAATCTGGTCGGAGACGTCGTTCAGGATGCAGAGCCTTCGCGATAACCCTACCGCTGCGAAACAAGAATTCAACCTCATAAGCGACCCAAGCTACAAGGGCATATATTATGAACTCACCTTCGCACACATCCCATCCTCTTTCCGCGATCTGATACACCGCCCAAAGGTTGCCATTCTGCGAGAGCAAGGTGTCAATGGCCACGTTGAAATGGCTTGGGCATTCACCGCAGCTGGCTTTGATGCCGTTGACGTACACATGACCGACATCCTGGGCGGAAAGGTCTCTTTGAGTAACTTCCGTGGGCTAGCCGCCTGCGGAGGTTTCTCTTACGGTGACGTCCTCGGTGCCGGAAAAGGCTGGGCTCACTCAGTTCGCCTCAACGAACGAGCGAGGAGAGAGTTCCAACAGTTCTTCGAGAACGACGGCACGTTCACACTCGGCGTGTGTAACGGATGTCAGTTCCTCAGCCATCTCCGTGAACTGATA
Organism: Retiboletus flavoniger; assembly: GCA_038089835.1. Classification (NCBI taxonomy): domain Eukaryota; kingdom Fungi; phylum Basidiomycota; class Agaricomycetes; order Boletales; family Boletaceae; genus Retiboletus; species Retiboletus flavoniger. The sequence goes on from JBBPLO010000301.1 coordinate 19,488, forward strand.
CCTGGTGCGGAGAACTGGCCTGATTTCAAGCAGAACGCCAGCGAGCGATTCGAAGCACGGGTCTGCGTGGTCCAAATCTTGCAAAGTAATGCTACACAACGTTCCGTGTTCCTCCGCGACATGGTCGGCTCCAAACTTCCTGTCCCCGTCGCGCACGGAGAGGGACGAGTATCATTCGCTAAAGGCGACTCTCAACTGCTTTCCTTGCGGACTGCAGGTCTCGTCGCCACCCAATACGTAGATTCCGAGGGATTACCAACCGTGGTGTATCCCATGAACCCCAACGGAGGAGTCGACGGCATTGCTGGGGTACAGACACCGGACGGAAGGGTGCTTGCGCTGATGCCTCATCCCGAACGGGCGACCACATTGGAGAGCAATAGTTGGTATCCACCTGCATTCTCGGACGCTTGGAATGGCGTGGGTCCGTGGTTCAGGTTGTTCCAGAGTGCGAGAGCCTGGGTAAATTGATAGTGAGTTGTTCTGCACTGTACGTTATTCAAGCCCTTCATGTATGTT
>JBBPLO010000303.1:11585-23663 GCA_038089835.1 Retiboletus flavoniger
ATCCGACCTCGGTGGCTCTGAGGAAGACGATGAAGATGGAGTCCTGTCTAATTCCGACTGAATTGCAACAATGACCGCAGAGATATCATAGATAGAGCTTGGCCATTCCCTGATCATCCGAAGCAAGGCCTGTGGTGATGAAATGAATGTCACAAATTGCAACGTCTACCTATGTATGCTGACCAGTTTATCATGGCTCAGAAAATGACCAAGTATCATCTCGTAGACCAAGTGTCCCAGTTGTGGGCCAGCTGTCGGGACATAAGGAATGATTGCCTGAAAATCTAATCAGCCATTATAAATATTGTGGATAGCAAAACGCACCTGTAATTGGTACTTTTGTGCAAACACGAATATCCATTCCTCCCACGTTCGAGCATTCTGACCACAGACTTTTGGGCACAACCGGGCCGCTTTCATAAAGTCGCCTGTTTTACATCGAGGTAGGTAGGATGTCAACAAGGAGAAAAGGACATGCATACCTTCGCCGATGAGGTGCTTAATGTAACGAGCACCAATCTGGACAGGATCTATTCTGGAATCTGGAGTTTCCGGAGAGTGCTCATCTTCGCCAAGTTTCTCCACTTCATCCAGGGCCTCCTCGTATCGCTTATGTTCGACAAGCCAGGCAATGTGGTCCTTGCGATCCCTCGGTCGGACAAGAACAAGATCCTTCGGGCTAACTACGACATAGCACCGCTCTGCATCTGTAGCGATCGGATTGACCTCAGCCAGGAGGTAGTCGTTACAACCCCATGCTTGGTAACTGGTTACACCGAGGGCGTCAGCAGTGAGTTCTTCACCAGAACGTGATATGATGCGCAATTCGGGACGCTCTGCGGTCTTTCGTGCCTGACGAGCGCGATCATCCGTCAACTCGTCGCCATATGTGTCCGGGGATTCGTATGCAAGGATCAGGAATGATGTCAATGTAACGGTAATAGCGCTGGTGCCATTCTCTTGAGGCAAGTGTTGCGAGGACATCGGATGAGGGAGGATACCGGAGATCATGCAGTCCAACTGAAAAGCAGCAGTGACCTCAACAATCCAGGGTGAAAGTTTGGCGCCGCCTGAAGGACGCGAGCGGATTCGTGCAACTTTGATGTGGTCAGCCCAGCCAATGAGTAACGTAGAATCATCCTGCCAGTACAAAGTACACTTGAAAAGGTCGGCTCGAGGACTATCAGGTGGTCGGTCGATAAAGGTGATGCGAGATTGGGACTGTGTGTCGTATATCTTGACTCCCTGATGTATGTGAAAAACGTTAGGGGAGCAGTGACAGAGTAACGGAATCAAAGAACCCACAAGGTCATTTGCCCATGCGATGAAAATTTCTCTCCATCGTACATGCCATATGGGACCCTCTGCTGAGTGAAGAACCGTCTCCTTATGGCCAAGCCAGCCTTTCTCTCGCAGAACCAAGGTACCCGCCATACCCCCGCATACAAATGCGCGAGACATCCTCTTGGCGAAATGGGGTTCGAGGGCTACAGTGCGTATTGGTCGTTTCATGTCAAAGACGTAGGATTCGGTCGAAGACAGTGAGTGCACGACGACCTGCCCTGGTAGCTGGCTAATCAGTAAGTTGAGTTTGACGACGAGCTCCTCACCATCAATCGATGCAGTCCCAACGAAATCTGCAGTGCTATCCATCTCTATGTCACTCACAGAAGCTTGATGGGGTTTGAAAGATTTGATACGCTCCCCAGCCAGATTAAAAACGTGCACGATGCCACCATGGGTCCCAATCGCCTGGATCACAATGAATTCCAGTACATCAACTGATACCCCGGAAGCAGACATACCACACACTTGTTGGAAACTGCAAGAGCAGAAGCCGAGTCCCTCTTGAGTAGGTCGTTAACTGCACCGCCCATTCTCTCGTATTTAAGGGAGGGTTCTTCATCTTCTTCGTCATCGTCGTCGTCGTCGTCTCCGTCCTCTTCCTCATTCTCCTCTTCGTCGTCTTCCTCCTCCCCAGCATCGTCATCGTGGTCGTGCCGCACCTGCGCATTCAATGTCTTTTCTTTTCCATCGTCCTCTCCATCTTCCGATTCCCCTTCCTCAGTATCAGCATCGCCTTCGCCTTCGCCTTCAACCTTTTCACTCGCGTTCCCATTTCCGTTCATCCGACTGTCTTCGGCAACCTTGCACGGTACGGCACGTGGACTATCTAGTTTATCTGTGATTGACTGGGGTGAATGGCCAGTGGAGGACTTGTTGGTGTCGTTAAATGCTGTGAGCATATCGGATATTTAATGAAAATGGAGTTAGCAAGACGATGACATGTAGGATTGTCGGCAGCTCAGGAGCACCAGGCGTCGGGTCCTGAGGACAACTTTGCCGTTAGATGTTTGGCGTTGTTGACGTTGACGTTGAAACCTCACCGTGAACTTGAAAAGCCCCAACTACTACATCAACTTGTGCAAATGTAGAAAGGTGTACGTGTTACATCGACAGTGTCATGAATTGGTCCGTCCGCCAAGCCATCCACTGGCTTTACAGCGTTACTCCCGAACATTGCATCCACTTGTGTTCACACCCCTCCACTACATCATTCCGTACCATCTCCTTCGATTGGCCTTGGTCGCCTCTAGCTAGCCAATTCTAGTTTTTGAAAATCAAGGAACAAGTTCGATGCATGGATTGCAGTGCAGCGAGTGGCATCAGATCTCACGTATCTCAGATATATTTTCTCCCTCATCACACCAAAAAATAACAGAGTTAAAAACATCCACATTTACTCTTCCAGGCGCCCTACAAAACGTGTGTGGATTGGCGAAAATTCGTACATCCTCCTGCCGTTCCACCTATAATCTCATAACTGACCAATGTAGCTACCAGTATGCAAACTCAAGTCTCCTATCAGGCCGCTCGACCTTGGCATCCACTCTCACTTTTCCTTTAGGGAAGACTTTCTCATCCCAAATAGCAGCCCAAGATTCTGGGGAATGGCAAAATATGTTGCTCCTCCTGCATGCATGCCAAATATCACTGAGCCGGGCAAGGGGGATAGTAGACCTGCTAATGCCCTGGCGAAGTGGAGCTGATTTTCTTCTGAGAACAAGTGAAAAATGTTTCCTGCATAGGTCGCCGCGCAATGGCCAGCCAGTGGATTCAACGAAGTCAGCGTGGGCAGGTCTGGTCTTTCTGTGGACGGAGGTTCATCGAACGACCGGAAAATTCGTAGTATCTTAGGCTTGAACACGTCGCCAGCAACAGAACTGATAGGGTAGGAGGCGAGTGTGGTCTTGAAGGGATCGTGCCCTAGATCAAGAAACGCTGAGGTCCAAGTCAGCCGGGATCTTATCGGTATGATTACGATTGATTTACCTTGCTCCAAGTCGGTGGTGATGATGTTCCTGAATGGGTATCCATTTGCTACAGCTTTCCTCGCATCCACGCGGACTGATGTATACTGCAGAGTCAATGCTTCAACTTCAACAGAAAGGTTCGCGAGTGACTCACGGCAAGCTCCAATATCAAGCAGAATACCGTCTGGACGCTCTTTTCCGAGCTTGAGGATACTCTCGTACACTGGTAGAACCGCCATACCATGCCTGGAGGTCCATCAGCAAACCCGTACTAGGTTGCGTGAATATTGATCCCGACCTCAAAACTTACTCGAGGAAGGCAAACAGCTGTATGCAAGGCTTTGCATTTGGCGAGTATCGACCCAGTAACCTTGAGCGCTCTCTCTTGCATTTCCAGCATGTGGCTCTTAAGCTTTTCATCATCGTCAATTCCGATCTGTCCTTTGAAGAAAGTTGTTTGTTCTGGAGATAGTCTATAGTAGGCGGAGAGTGGGGGGATGTCAGGCATTGCGACAGCCGTTACCTTGAGATCCCAGCCCCACGACCATCTCCGGGAAGTAATGGTTCGCTCATCGTGGTACGAGCAACCACTCTGGCCCGCGCTGTACTACTTTTATTTATCGATCAGGCTTTTAGATAGCAAGCCGGTCCGATCATCTCGGTGTGTATGCTGTCAGCGGCCATGATACTAGTAGGATCAACCCGCATTCAATTTTATACTTGTATCATCAATCGACACCGGAAAGAATGGCCGGATTGTGCATGGCTTGCCTCGCGTCTGTTTGCGTGGGGTAGCTCCATGCAGTCTCCCCACGGACGATAAACAACGCCCAGTCCTTGATATACCTATCTTACTTGTTTGAGCTATGACCTCACTACCGACCACTGCAATCGTTGATATGCTAACCCAGCTCCTTTTCTCACCAGTTCCAGCTTTGCATCTACTCTCACTCTCCCTTTTGCGAAGACTTCACCATCCCAAATGGCACTCCAAGATTCGGGACAGTGCTGAAACATGTCAAACTCCTTCTCTGAGATATTTGCATGGAAGATCCCCTTCTGAAAATTTCCTGCGTGTTCACCACAAATCATGGAGCCGGGCTGAGGGGACAATAGGCCTGCAAGCGCTTTCGCCAAGTGGAGTTGATTTTCCTCTGAAAACAGGTGGAAGAAGTTAGATGCATAGATCACCGAACAACGGCCAGCGAGCGGATTCAACGAAGTTAACGCGGACAAGTCTGGACTCTCTGTTGAAGGAGGCTCCTCAAAAGGAGGGACGATTTGCAACATGTTGGGACCGAATGCATCCCCAAGGACAAAGCTGATTGGATAGGTTTCTGGCGTCGTGTTAAAGAGGGCGTGACCCATATCATGGAACTCTTGGAAAATGTCAAATCTGGTTAACATTGTTCCGAAATCATAATGTTATTTACCTTTCTTCAAATCAGTAGTCACGATGTTCTTGAGGGGGAAACCGTCAGCCACGGCTTTCCTGGCATCCACTCCAACTAGTGCACGCAATATCGTCAACGTTTGAGGAAATAAAAGCTCCTGAAGTGCGGGATACTCACAGCAGCAACCGATGTCTAGCAAGATCCCGTCCGGGTGCTCTTGGCCAAGCTTAATAATAGTTTTGTACTCTGGCAGTGTCGCAATCCCTAGCCTGGATGGAAATAAACATTTTAAACGCACGAGAGTAGAAGGAGAAACGTACTGGAGGAATGAGAACGACCTAATACACGGGTAGGGGAATATCTACGGCCAAGTTGTGTTCACGTTGCGCGGTGCACTCAAAACGACGTCACGTCACTGACCTGATATGCCCTCTTTTGCAATGCCAGAAAGTGACTCCTGAGGTCGTCGTCATCGTGGATCCCAGTCTCTGCTTTGAAGAAGATCGCTTGCTCTGGAGAAAGTTCATACCCTGCCCCGAGGGATTCTGTGTCAGGCATTACCCCCGCTGTGATCTTTAGATTCCCAGCTCCAGCCTGTCCGGTGAGGGTTTGGTTGTCCATTGCTGAGTGCATAGTGGGTTCAAGAGCAGCCAGTTTTATATGTTGGTCATTACGCAGCAAACCGGTCGCTTACAATAAACCGGCGCGTGGATCGACGGCATCACACTCGACCAGATAGCCTGTGCTCTGGTCCAAAATTTCTGACTCATCATTGCTGACAAGGGTATTCTGTTCGTACCTGGCGTCATCCATTGCCTTGTGGAACCCGACGTTTCTCGGGACAGCAATTTAGTGTGTGATGTAATCTCGAACCAACCGTTCTAGGAAGCAGTCGGGCTGACAGCTGAAATGCTGACGCCTGAATCTCCCATCAAAACAGGTGGATCGAAACTACTGTGCGATGAAACCGGAAACCAGAAGTATGCGATCAGTGTCGGCCTGTGATTATACATTCTCGCTTACGGGAGTGTGACTGTTCTGTATAGAGACCGATAGTCGGGAGTTGTATCCATTTTCAAGTCTGAGCAACAGCAACGCCAGATCGTCGTTTCGCTATTGTAGAAGATGGAGCTCGTCATGACTTTTGTAGGAACAAAAAGATACATACCATGCCTCAGTGTTATGATCGCCAACTTGAAGCCAGGACTAATGTTAATGTCGAAGGAAGTAGTAGGCTCACTCATTGAGAACCTGGACGAAATGGACTGCGCATGCAGAGAGAACTTGACACAATTCAGCAATATAGTTACGAGGAAGTCAATTTCACTCCAAGGTTGGGGTTCCATGATTTCTTCCAACAAGTCAGACTGCCGCCAATCCACACTTTGGCGACTTGAAGGCATGTCAAGTTACCGCACTCCCTTGATTTCGTAAGGCTGCCGCTCACCATCGGAAACCGTCAACCGAAGAACACATACCGAGCGGGTCTCGAGATCTAGGCGGTGGGAATAGGTATAAGCCCAGGCACGATATTTTTGTGCAGAAGTGGTAAAGGCGTGTTGGATGTTATGCACACAGTATCGCAAGAGAACGCCTTTCGTGACATGCACGATGATCTTTCACGAAGTCAGCAATTTGGCATGGCTTGCCGGACCATACGCTTACATAAACCAGCTGGGGGACCAAATTTGGGAAGAACAAACGAGAGTACATAACGCGTCTCGACCCGAAATAAATCGCGTGATCAGGTCTCTTCATTTCACCTTGTCTCTTTCAAATTTTTGTCGCCTGGTAGTCATGGTCGCTCGAGTTCAACGTCTCGCTCCAGCATTCAAGGCGACAGCCGTCGTCGAGGGTATGTTCAAAGAGATCTCTCTTGCAGATTATCAGGGGCAGTGGTAGGTCTTGTTAAGTTAACTAGTAGCATTAGCTTCAATTTTTTTTTGCAGGGTTGTTCTTTTCTTTTACCCGATGTGGGCCTTCAAATAGTCCTGGAATGACCGTTGCAACAGGCTAATGGTGTCGCCACAGGGACTTTACATTCGTTTGCCCCACCGAGATTCTTGCGTTCAATGATGCTCTCCCTCAGTTCAAGCAGCTAGGCGCTGTTGTCCTCGGTCCGTAGTCCTCCAACGTGCGGACAAATGATTACTCATGATTAACAGGTGTTTCGACTGATTCGCAGTACTCCCACTTTGCTTGGGCTCAACAACCGAGGAAGCAAGGCGGTCTTGGGCCCGACCTTAAACTTCCTCTGGTTGCGGACAGGAACATGCAGATCTCGCGTGATTACGATGTCCTCATAGAGGAAGCGGGTATCTCCCTTCGAGGCCTTTTCATCATTGATCCAAAAGGCATCGTAAGGTAGGCGATGATGTCATTTGGATCAGTCGTACACTTAAAGCGGCCCTAGGCAAATCACGGTCAATGACTTGCCCGTTGGTCGTTCTGTCGATGAAACCATCCGTCTCTTACAGGCATTCCAATTTACGGTTCGTTCTTTCAGAGTTTTGTGTGTGGAACCTCTCATAATCAAGCACCACAGGACAAGCACGGAGAGGTCTGCCCTGCCGGCTGGACTGAAGGTAGCAAGACGATCAAGGCTGACCCCAAGGAATCTCTGGACTACTTCGCCGCGGCGAATGAAGACGTCGAGATGCAGAACAGCGCTACCAAGAAACGGGCACGCAAGAACTAAACTAACCATACCCTGGAACCACTGATAGAACCACAGATCATAGATTGCAGTCAGCTGAAAGTACATAATTGCGCTATATTTCGACGTAAATGTATACACCCACTAGGCATTAGTGATGAAAAACCTTAGCTTTTTACGTCCTCGAGCGTACAACGTCCATTCCTCGAAGGCCTATAAGCTAGCAATGAGTGCAGCAAAGTCTTGAACAACATTCACAAATGCGTGTTGGTTGTGGTCGACATTGAACGCTGCACCTTGGATGGCTCAAGTCGTTAACACAAGTACAGTACACGGCAAAAACAAACGAGATAGACACCTAAGCAAAACACGATACCAGATTGTCTATTTACCCGAAAGAAAACACTACGCCACGAGCAAAGCAAAGAGAAAACACAGGGGGTCGGAGCCATCGTGTATCAATTCCAGAATGCGTCTGTATTTGCTTTGTTCTGCTTACCCAGAGGAGTGCCCATCTCCTAACCTAATGCCTCCTCACACTTCCCCAACTTTCGTCGCTACCCACCTCACTGCCACCTTCCTGACCGAGATCAGCAACAAGGACTTCGCTTCCCTCGCTCCTGTCCCCATGCTCAGAACCGCTCCCCCTGACATCGTGTGTCACATGTTCAAAGTCAAGGAATGGGTTATTCGCACTATCATGCACGAGTTCCGTACGTCCGCTCGGTGTAACAGGCAATGCACTCCAATCGCTACCATCACTGGTGACCGACAAAAACTCATCTCCTTCGGATTCGGATGCAGCACGGCTGATAGGCATTGGGGAGAGGAAAGATGCATAAGAGAGAGCTGGAGATGTCGCTGAATGTGCCGAAGATCGCGGCCTGGATATAATTCCTAGGCTCGATGAATCCGAGGGGAGCTGGAGCAAGGGTAGGGAAGAACGAGCGTGGGAAGGAAAGGGGGAGCGCGGTGCTGTGGCTATAGTGTCATAGTGCACCACAACCTCTGAACCACCGCTGCGGGGCGATGAAGGTGCTGAGATGACACCAATAGAAGATGCAGGTGGGGAAACAATTACAGGAGGCGTGGGTGGAGCTGGATACCGTTCCGAGAGAGATGAAATGACAGATTCATTCATTCCGTGACCCGAGTTTGCCTGTGTAAAAGTACCAGTGGAAGCAAACGGATGGTTTTCTTCCTCACTGCCGTCGTCGGAACCATTCTTCATTACCTCGTTCACGAGTCCGCTGCGTTTCCTAAGGACTTCAGAACCTCCAAGCGTCCGAGCTAAATGCGTAGAATTGGCCCTAGAAGACAACGTTCCCTTTGACCCCGCGCCTGACACAAAGCCAGACGAAGATCCCACCACCCTCGTGATCGGTGAAAATGGCCTCTCTCCGTACATCTCTGCGCTTGAGCGCGGCGTGTCCGGAAGGAGGGGGCCAAATGGAGAATCATCGGCCATCACTTGGTAAGTTGGCGTAAATGGTAAGGGATGCGGTACGCCCTCGATTGCGGTTGAGCAGCGGACAGTAATAGGAATTGCAAGTGGGGATGGGGAAGTGATGTCAACCTGGTCTACACTATCGGTGGATGGGCGGGGCGTCAGAACGGCAGAACCGGGGGATGCCGTCGGAGACATCACTGGTATCTTATGGATAGGGGAGGGGGGCGAGTGTGGAGCGATGAACAATGTACTAACATCTCCTTGTGTCGTCGTTGACTGAGATTCAGACCGGAGACGACGAGTCGGGGTCGGAGGCAGTGACACAGTACTAAGTATGACTGGGGAGGAAACATTCGAGATCACGTGTGCCGATGCGAGTGGGGTGTGCGTAAGGGATGTAAACGACTGTGAAAGTCGGATTGAGACGGTGGAAAGTAAAGGGAGCTACAATAGACACTCACCTCGTCAAAGGTTGTGCTCGTGCTGTCGAAACCGTCAAAGTCATCCCAGAGGTGATTCGTTCTTCGCCTTCTTACACCGTCCTGTGTCCTTGCATGGCTTCTGAGTACCTCATTCCGCCATTCATCTACCTCTTTGGATGCGAGCGCTTCGAGCTCGAACTCATCCACAGAAAAACTGTTCTGCTCTAGCGCTCTGTCACTCTCACCCCGATCTCTCTGAGCGCCGTTGTTATTATGTGATGAATCGGAAGAAGAGGGTGAATCGCGACGGCGACGAGACGTCCTGACCGAAACGGCGCTCGCACGTCTGTTGCGTGCGGCGCGTCGCCGCTCAAGAAAGTCTTCAGCCCATGCTTCGAGTCTTGGGGCTATATGCGGTTCGTAAACGAACTGTGAGTAGTACAGGGAGATGGGAATGGAGGAAGGGGCGTGTGAGTGCACGTGTTTCTTCCCCAGGAATGGAGGGCATACAACGAATACGAACATACCTCTTTGAACGCAAATACTGCTGCTACACCTACGACGGCCGCAACAACGTATACGGCTACTGGGGGAGCCATAACTCGTTGTCCGAACTAGAGTGAACAAGTCTTGCGCAGCACCTTGGTGCCGACCGTGATCAGTGAAGGCTTGAAGACACATCTGATAACGTTTCCTACCAGCGAGGCAGAGAAGGGAGCTATTAAGTTGGCCGTTCACACAGGCGACGGTGGCTGATCTATGGGTGGATTGTGGTGGTCGGTTCAAGGGAAATTCAGCGCCAGGAGGTTGAAGGTCGGCACGACTTTCCGTAATTGACCAACACCCCTTTTTACGCCATCTTCGTAGCAGTCCGGAAATACCCGTTGCTCCCACAGTACAGAATGTATCTACAATTTAGTCGTATTGACAGCTGTACTGTCATAATTCTACCTTGTTCTGGGGACAGGATTCTATGAAGACCTCCGACAGGGTTGCTTCCCCGGACCTGTTAGGGGAACTAGACGATATAAAATATTTTGCCATTGAGGTTTGGTTCCGTTTAATCCCGCATGTCTCTCTGTACTTACCTAGATGTGAACAATATAGAGGCTCAATAGAGCAAGAAAGTCCGTCGAGAGAGGTGCCTCACAATATGACTCCGTGGAAGCTAGTCACAAGCCTAACGAGTCTCTCGGACGCCGGATGATCCCTTTACATCGACGCTTATAGATTTGTGTTTCCGGTTTACGCTGTCGTCGTTTGCAAGGCGAAAACGTAAATATAGCAAAGTGAAATTTCAAGGAACGTCTGGCAGGTGATCTACGATTACCTATAGCAATTGTGGGGTAGCAGCAACTGGTTCCTGCAAAACGAGTACTGTACCGCAAAGGTTCGTTGCGATGTTGCCTCGTGATTTTCACAACCCCATGTGATGTACTTGTGCAATTTGCTGCTGATATTCGTTTGCTGATTACTGCTGGTGACCGGGTGCAATGGATATTCCTGTTCCGATCATCATGATCATCCTCAAATTCTGCCAGGAATTAATAATACTAATGGATAGTATTCTGTCAGTAACACTGTCAGCATCGCGACAACTTCTGTCACTGCGAATTAACTACTGGAGCGGAGCGAGGAAGCTTTATCATGATATGATGATGATGCTATGCCATACATATGTACGTGAGCGTCTCACCCGCCATCTTGGAACGTGGCTGAGTGTATCGTGTAGCCTTGTTCGGGTCCCCGTTCAATTGTGCAGATCCCACTTTGGGATCGCTAACGTGTTGGCTCGCTCGAGTTCGGGAGGGCTGCCATTCATTCCAACTGCTTCGCTAACGATTCCGACTGAACCCGAACTGCACGCGGACAGGGCCTAAGAGTGTCCCTTTCGGATCTTTGTCCGTTGCATGCACGCCGACTCTACACGTTTACTTGAACCGACCAATGATTTCTCCATGCTAGTAGGGCGTGTGCGTAGGGACAGTGATTCATTTCGGATCTTTTATTCATTGAATGCAGCTGATTGTCGACTCGTTACCAAGTGCGTGTGCTTCCGGGAAATGTGAGTATATTTTTGTGTGTGCCTCACACGTTTACTTGAACTGCCCAATGCTTTCTCCATGCCGTGAGGCCCTCCAGTGTAGATAAAACGGGCCACGGGATGGCAAGCTGCGACATCCCCGACCTCTGCTTCCCTTTCGTCGCCATCCTCTTGCTCGAGGGTGATGTTGCAGATCATGGGAACCTACCTCGCCACTTGGCTTTGTCTGTTATTGTTGCCGGCATCACTGGTCCTAGCGCAGAGCATTGCTTCACAAGCCTACACACCTATGGCGGGAGCCTGCCCTCAGGACTTCACGCTCGTTCGCATGGCTGGATCATCACCCGGAAGTCAAACCCTTTCCACCTCTGAAGCCTCATATGTCCAAGCTCGCCGATCGCAGGTCATCCCGCAGGCCTGGAAAGCCTACCTTGCCAACGTCGAGGCTACCGACGTCACTCTACCTTCGTACGTCTGCAGCATCCTGAACGGGTCCAGTTCGCAGACCCCTAACTTCGGCATTGCAACGAGCGGAGGAGGTTACCGGGCTGCAATTTTCGGTGCTGGCGTGCTGAATGCATTGGATGGGAGGAACGCCTCCTCAAACAGCGCTGGTGTAGGGGGATTGCTTCAGGCGGCAACTTACTTGGCAGGTCTGTCGGGAGGGGCGTGGTTTGTGACGTCCCTCGCACAAGCCAACTTCCCAACAATGCAGGAACTCATCTTCGGATACCCTAATCCTACCGTTGCCAACAACTCGTGGGGCGGATGGAACGCTGACTATAGCCTCTACGCGCC
>JBBPLO010000304.1:0-23601 GCA_038089835.1 Retiboletus flavoniger
TCAGGAGGATCAAGACCATAAAACTGCAAAGAATTGAGCAGTTCATCCTTCAAAATCTGAAGGTAAAGGTCCCTATCCATCCTACCATCAATCTTGGTAGCATAGCCAACTTCCTGCCAAGTCATACAGCCCCACATCATCAAAGAACCTCCTCCAAACTTCACTGTACCTTCTACCAGCCTATCACTTAGCCCTTCCCCTGCCTTTTTCCACATCCACTTGTGCCCATCTGACCCTAGGTGATTGATTTTGGTCTCATCAGACCATACTACCTTCTTCCAGTCCTTCAGAGTCCAATCTTTATGAGCATAAGCAAAGTCTAGACAAGCCTTGTGATGCTTGGCTGACAGAAGAGGCCATTTGGACTTGACCACAGCTTTCATACCTGTCTTCCTCAACTGTCTGCGCACTGTGGAGGTAGAGAGAGGCTGGTTGACTATATTGGTGAGTGCTTTGGTCACCTGAACAGCATTTTCTGCCTTTCCCAAGGAGATGAGACAAATGGCATGCTGGACATTAGCAGAGGAAAGCTTGGGTGGATGTCCTCCAATAGCTTTTTGGAGCCCACAATTGATTGCAGAGCACTTCATTCCCTGGTTTGGGGGTTAGATATTGCAATGGTTTTGCACCTCACTGTAAATGATGTCTGTAATTGTATGGAAAGGTCTTTGAAAAGACCAGTAAAGTAGGGGTGACAGAATGAGACAGAGCAAGTCAAACCAGTCTGGCATGTGACTGGGTGGACTTACTTGGACTACCAGTTATTGATGGATAGGCCTAGAGATGGATGGACCAGCTCCAGATTGGATAGCAGGTGGAATAAAGGATAAGGATGATAATATGATGATGGTAAAACCCATTGAAATAGTGGTTTACAACCATAAAGACCTATGAATCTCTACATTCAAGGAAGACTTGAATACTGACTGTCCTCAGTCAGTTGTAGTATTTTGCTGACTAAGCACAGTGCAAAGTTTGAACAGTGGCGGTCTAGTCATATCACACCTGCACTATGTCTCTCTTCATACTCCACTTCATTCTACCCTCATCTACCCCATACACCATGTCCTAGTTCACCAGCCAAGTCAACAGTCTTCATGCCATGACAGCAAAAGATGCTGAGCACTGCTGGGATGTCAACAGGAAGTTCAAGGCAAGTACTGAATGTCACAGCTGAGGCAAAGGTGATGCCTGATGACCAGGATGAGCTGCAAGAGAAGAAGGAAATGTGGGTAGTAAGCTTTGAGCATACCATGGCAAGTTTCCATGTTATTCCATGGTGGTTGAATTATATTCATTGTTTCCCTTAGAACAAGTGGATGGTGGCATTCAAAGAAGCAGACAGTCTTCACCTGTACATCAAGTTGGAGGAAGACATCGTGGCATTGCTTGCTGATGTAGAGCACATGCAGGCAGATTGGGCAAAGAGGAAGAATATGCCAGGTCAAGGAAAACAATGAGCTGGTGGGCATGTAAAGAATGGTGGTAGAAGTTGAGGAGGTGGAACAGCAGGTGGTGTCCAGTGCTGAGAAGATGACTGGATTGTCCAGAGTAGTGTTGAATGCATCGTCTGGACTAAAGGTACATAGTAGATTCATTGTGGTCTATCCTGAGCTAATGGTAGTATAGAGGGGCAGGTCAGATGACACTGACAAGGAGGAAGAAGACTTAGCTGTGCAGAGGAAGAAGACTGGCCCTATTGGATCAGCAGTAGCTCAGTCTGGAGCTACCTCCAATACCTGCAATCAATGCAAGCAAATAGGTGTCACTGGCCAATGTGTCAAAGAACTGGGCTAGCATGTGTGCATTGCCAATGCCTCAAAAGAGCATGCAGTTTGGCTGCCAGAAGACATGCACTGAGGAGGAAAGGTACAATGGTGGTGATGGTGGTGCCATTAAGCAAAGGTAAATGATTCGAGTTTTAGGCATGTTTAGTCTGATGGTTCATTAGAAGGAAGACTGGCCAGGGCAGCAGCTAAGGCTGGCTCTAGCAAGAGAGTAGAGTCACTCATCAAAGTACTCTTGGATGACGAGATTGAGGAGGACAATATTTCCATCAAGCTGAAGAAGAAGGGGAAAGGGAAAGCAGTAGTGAAGAAGATTGGTGGAAAGACTCTGGTCCAACAGCAGCAGGATCAAATCACATGCCAGCTTAACATCACACATTTACACCTGTATCAAATCTGTTAGACAGCTGAATCAGGCACCTGGAGTCCACTATCAGAAACTAAGGAGAAAGGCAGTGAACTCACAGGATTATAGACAGTGCAGTCATAACAAAAATACATAACAACAGTGTACCACAATTGTGGCACAGTGGGAGAGGCATGACTCATTTATGTGTGACTCACAAGTGTTGAGTCACTGCATCTAACAAAATCAGAGCAAATATCAAGGCATTGGACATTGAGCAGGAGGAGGTAATGGCAGAGGTAAGCAATTTGGTGGTTGAGTTGGAGGAGTTGGACATATAGGAGAGGTTCCAGTGTTAGCATAGCCCAGTTGTTTGTATCTGTATATAGTCCATTTGTTTGCATAAATAGTCTGGTCATTGAAGGAAGTAAAACAAAGATGTGAATGTAAAAGAAGAAGCAAAAGTAAGTAAGTATGAAAGACAAGAGAGGAAGTAAGTATTTTATGTGGGCTGCCACCTGGCTTTGCTTTGTTGGTCTACTTCTAGCATCTATCCCTACCAGAGTTACCTTAGTCTATCAGTGGTCTTCAGTATGGATAGTATATGATTTAGTGGTCTATAGTGTAAAATGGGTGTGGTGTCTCAGAGCATGCTCAAATGATAAGTTGTACATCAGAAGCATACATGGTGAGACACTTGACAGAAAAAGAAATCATACTGTTTTTGTTTTGTTCTCATTTTTGTTCTTTGTTTTTCTATTGTTTTTTGTTTATCAGCATATAGTATGAGAATGATTGTAAGGTATTGTCTAGCAATATTGAGTGGCAAGACATAAAGATCACCAGACTAATTCCAGGGTAAAACAGAGACATATAGTACAGCAGAATAATAGTATATTCAATAGAGGAGGCGATATTCAGGCGAGTGTTGGTGATGATGAGAAAGAGGGTTATCCAGTGTCAATGGTGACTGTTTTGTTGTTTTCTGGTTTGTCAATTGCTTTTTCTATGTGGGTCACCAGTGGCTTTTTTGTCAGAATAAGTCTGGTCCCATTGGACCAGTAGACCAGAGTGTTGGATTTTGGTTGCAAAATGCTAAAAGTAAATGGGCAGAACAGTAGTAAGGCTCCTTCCCCAGGGCAAATTTTGATGATGACCTCCCAGTCATCATGGGGACAGTAGGAGCAAGCATCCAGATATGGTGGTTGATGTAGCCTAGGGGTCTGGTGAAAATGGACTGGCCTGGTTGGTGTTAGATGTGGGCATGGGGGTATGACTGTCAATGAATGGTTAGTGGAGGCAATGTGATGGTATGAATATATTTGGTAATATCCTGAGGGGGACTTTGATAGAAATGATGGTAATAAAGATATCAGTCAGTCTGGGGTAAAAAGTAGTGAACTGCTAATGTCCAGAAATGAAATAAGGTAGGATGATAATATGAAGTGACCAATAGTAAGGTAAATGGCCAATGTGAATGACAGTGATGAAGGTAGATAGTCCTCAGTTGGACCAGGAGTAAATGGCAATGTACCAGAAGAGATTGGCATTATTGACATATCATGTGAAAGCAGCAGTATGCAGACTGGTGTGTGAATAAGAGCACTGGAAAAAGGGGTAATAGTCAAAAATTTTGGTGTACAATAATATTCTGGCATCAAATGATGTGACCAGATTGTCAATGATAACACTGTAATGGAAGGTGACATGATTGGGTTAGTATTGGCTACATCAGCAACTTTATTGGAGTGGAATGGTAAGGTGGATAAAAAGAAATCAGTTGATAAGTTATTGGGCTCTGCCTGAGCTGGTTGCAATTGTTCTCCTGTGGATGATAGGGGTAAGGATGTCATTAGTAGTACTGGTTGTACTTCCAGTAAAGTGATCTCCTTAGTAACAGAGATGTCATTCAAGTCTGGACTATCTGTATCTGGACTATCAGATTCCAAGTAACAAATTGCCAAGTTGGATAGGATAATTTCAGTAGGTGGTGGCAGTGACAGTGATGATGATGGTGACAGCAGTGACTGGATGATGAGTGCAGGGTAGGCAGTACTCTTTTCACATCTGGGGTAAAGCTTCATGATGGCAAGAACAAAAGCATACCAGTCAGCAGGAGTAACAGTAGCTTTATCTAACATTTGCCAGAGCTTGGCTTTGTTGAGGTTGGTATAGTGGATGGTGTATTGAATCTTCTTTGCATTGGTGAGTGTAGCCAGGTTTCCAAGCCAGTCTACTTCAGCAAGGAAAGGTGGTAGGGTGATGGTAGATTGACTGGTAAACTTCAGAGCATCTGGGTGAAACCTGAGTGACATCTGAAAAGAGATGAATCACATGTCAGATGTAGACTGGATCATTCAGCAGATGGGTTGTAGACTGGTAGTGGATGATGTGAGTATGAAAGGGATGGTGGGGTGTGGTGATTGAGTTTTGGTTGATAGGTAAGAGCCAGGGATGGATAGATGTTTTGTCAGTGGTTGTTTAAACTCTAATACTGGCCCCAATGGCAGTAGTTGTGTCCAGGGTACAATTAGCCTAATTGGAAATCAGAGTTTTGGACTTGTCAGATCAGCTGTTGGTTGACTGCATCACAGATGGACAGATTTGGATTGGCATTTGTTGGCAGCTAGAGACAGGTTCGGTCTTCAGCTAGATCTGTCTAAATATGATTAAATCTGTCAGGATTGGCAGTCAGGGTTAGCAATTGGACTAGGTGGAATAATGGAAAAATCATCAGTTATGGCATAATCAGGCTCAGGTAGCTTGAGTAAAATATTTTGATGATGGGAGATATTGTTGGTCATTGGGTGGCGGTGGTGGTTGTGATATGCTAAAACAAATAGGACTATTGGAATATCAGATCCCAAATAGTGTTAGTAAAATTTTTGGAGTAAAAGTTGGGTGGTAAGTGAAGATTTCTCTGAATACTTCTGTGAGCCCCTTGCAATGGGCTCTGGTTGTAAAACAGTAAAGTTGACTTGAAGGACTAGAAGGGAGTAGTCCTAAGCCTGCAGGTAGGTTGAAGGTGATGAGTATCATCCCAAAGGAGTCCAACTATGAAGAGAAGTGAAGAGAAATCTGCCCAAGTGGATGTTGTCCAAGGAAAAACAGTCCAAAGATAGTCTGGAGGAAGTCCAGAAGTCCAGATGAAAGAAGGTGGTGAGTGGGAAGCATGGGGGATATGATGAATGATGATGGCGACAGGCCAGAGATAATATGGACAGATACAGCAGCATGGTGAGAATCCAACATGAAGGAAATTGGATTATGCAATCCTAAGTACAGAGTACTTATAGTCTGGACAAGTCCAAATGACTAATATGAAATGAAACTACTTGCAGGGTGATATAAATAATGTTTGTAATCATATGGAAAGGTCTTCAAAAAGACCAGTAAAGTAGGGGTGATGAAATAAGAAAAACCAAGTCAAACTGGTCTAGCATGTGACTGGGCGGACTTACTCAGACTACTGGTCATCAATGGATAGGCCTGGAGATGGACAGGACTAGCTCCAGATTGGACAGCAGGTGAAATGAAGGATGAGGATAATGATGTGATGATGGTAAAATCTGTTGAAATAGTGGTTTACAACCATAGAAACCTATAGATCTCTATAATGTGTCAACCAAGAGGTCAAGATACACCTTCACTGGTATTTTCTCCCACTCATCTTCAATCCTTCCCCACAATTCCAATATTCCTTTAAGAGGGTGTTTATACTCTGCAAGCCTTCTTTTGATATAAGCTCAGAGACGTTCTATGGGGTTTAGGTCAGGAGACTATGCAGGCCATACCATAGTTATGAATTCCTGTTCTTCTAACCATTCCTTGACCTTCTTGCATGTATGCTTGGGATCATTGTCTTGCTGAAAGATGATGTTGAATGGATTGAGACCATGAAACTCCAGAGAATTCTGAAGTTCATCCTTTAAAATTTGAAGGTAAATATCTCCATCCATTCTACCATCAATTTTGGTAGCATAGCCAACCCCATCCCAGCCCATACAGGCTCATAACATCACAAAACCACCACTAAACTTGACAGTTCCTTCTACCAATCTGGCACTAAGCCTTTCTCCTGGCTTTTTCCACACCCATTTGCATCCATCTGACCCTAGGCAATTGATCTTGGTCTCATCAGACCATATCACTTGTTTCCAGTCCTCCAGAGTCCAGTCCTTGTGAGCATAGGCAAAGTCCAAACAAGCTTTTTGGTGCTTGGCAGAAAGTAGAGGGTGTTTGCACTTGACTACAGCCTTCATCCCAGTCTTTTTCAAGTGGTGGAAAACTGTATTAGGATGGAGAGGCTGGTTTATGATATTAAACAGAGTTCTGGTCACTTGGACAGCAGTTTCTGCCTTTTGAGTAGAGATGAGATGAATGGCATGGCAGACATTAGCAGAGGAAAGCTTGACTGGACAGCCTCCAGGGGATTTTTGCAGGTCAGAATGCTCTTTGAAACAAAGTCTGGATATGGTAGCAGTGCTGAGACCTGTAGTAGAGGCAATGAAGTGGATGGAGTAACCAGCATCTAGCTGAGAGAGGATGATGTTCTTCTGAGTGGCAAAGAGAGATCTCATGATGGTAATGGTTGAGAACAAAGAGGTGTGGGAACTGTTTTAAACTCAGAAATAATAATTATATGTATATCTTTGTTTGTAGCACCAAATAAGCACAAATCTGCTTGATTTGGATAAGATTCTATCTTTCCACTCAAAAGTGAAAAAACTGTTACAGTGATGTTACACTTTTAAAATAGATGTATCTCTATAACCTCTGAGCAGAATCACATGACCATGAAACCGTTCAATAGTCAAGGGTTAATACTTCACACGCCTCCACTATGCCTAAGCTCAATTCCCACACCTTCAATTGCTATGTTGGACATACTACAAAAGTGCCAAACATTGTAACAGTGTTTGGAGTCACTGTAGGACTTGTTGGGTGATCTCTTTGATGTTGGTGAAGAGGATGGTGATAAATCAGATGGCTCCGTTTTTATTGGTTGATTGGTCTATGTTCCATACAGATATGGGGATGTCCAGGCATTTCATGGGGAGTTTGTGTTTCCTGATGAAACCCCAGTTGATGCAGGAGATGTCCACACTACTGTCTACTAGGGTTCAGGTGTTGACAGTTTTCATAGTGCTCATAGGTATGATTAGTTGTAAGGAAATTCTCATAGATTTCATGGTCAGAAATACTACTATAGGAGCACAAGTGAGATGAGGAGAGACCCATGTTGAGGGGATTCTTCTTTCTAAAAATTCTGTTGAGTAGAAACTTTGTTCACCACCTCATCTTTGTTATGATCCTCAACCTCTATTAGATTGGGGATTTCCATAGGGACCCCTTGGATCTTCTTCAATGTGAAGATCCTGCTAAGGCTGGGGGGACTTGAGAAACATCATCTACAAGTCCTGGTCAAAGGAAGAGTGAGGGGAGCAAGTAGGTTTGCCTCAAAAAAGATTCTGAAAAAGAGGAAGGTCAGAAACAAAGTCCAGAAGACTCTACCAAGAAATCTGGTAAAGACTGGATGGAGAATATATAGGCAGTAGTATGACTGGTAGACCAGTCAATGAGAGCAATAGTGGTAAGGAAGGAAAAGAGATGTAGATATTGGACATTGATGGAGACAATGACAATAGCATTTAGGATAGTTCAGACATTGTGAGCAAAAGGGAGCTACATATCTTGCAATATGCAATACAAAGATTTTATGGACCAGGCATGCCCATGTCTGTAACTATGGCCTAAGCAGTACTTAAGCAAAGTCAAAGATTAGTGTTGAGAAGGTTTGATGAACAAAGACCACCCTTCCAAGCTGCTGTGAAACTCTAAAGTATGGGACTGATAAAACCAATCATCTTGGTGATAATTGGTCATAAGTAAAAGTAGAATGAAGGTCACTTTAGTCAACAATAAGCAGAAGTAAAGTGATATAAGTAGGTAAAATGAATCATATGATAGAAGTAGTAAGTTAGAATGAATGCAAAGTAAATAAAGATGGACTGGAGTAGTCCAGGTAAGACTGACAGTATCAGAGTACCAGTCTTACCACTGGACTTGGGTGAAGTAATGAATAGTAAGTTGGTAGAACATGTGAAGCACATAAGGGTGTTGGAAATAAGGAGAAGTGGAGTGTTATATGTAATGTTGAGACTAGGACTAGAGAGAGAGAGTTCAATAGTCAGGTGATACTCATGAAGAGACTGACATCTGACAGAAGAGACTTGAGACTAAGGATTGAGGGTAATGCTGAGATCACTCAAGGATTGCTTGAGTAAAATCAGAAGACTAGGGATGACATAAGAAGAGATGCTAATATTGTGCAGCTCAAGTATGAGCTTCTATGGTTATACAGATAAAGTATTTATAGATTTAGACTAGATGCATGGACCATGGAATGAGAAGGAATACTATGGAAGGTGAGGATACAACTGGACATAAAAGAGCCTACTTTGAAGATAGTGTTTAAGTTATAGAATACACAGAAGTCTCTGGGAGAGACTGAGAGATGAGAGAAGAAGAGAGATATAGAGCCTACTAGTAGAAGACATGCTGAATGTATTTGAAAGGAGGTAGTTCTGTAGGCAGATACAAAAGGGAAGAACAAGATGACAAGTATTATACAATGAGAATGAAGGAAAACTATAACATGGAGGATATGACCATGGAGACACACCACTCTTTACATCCACTGGAGACTTTGAATACTGACTGTCCCTAGTCAGTCATGGCATTGTGCTGACTAAGCACAGTGCAGAGTTTGAATGGTGGTGGTCTAGTCATGTTGTGTCTGCTGTATCTCTTTCTACATTACACTTCATCCTTCCCTCATCCACTTATACCCCATGCAACCCCAATTCACCAGTTGTGTTGACAACCTATGTGCCATGACAGCCAAAGGTGCTGAGCACTACTGAGATGTCAGATTCAAGGCAAGTACCAAACATGTCATGGCTGAGGTGAAGGTAATGTCCAATAACAGGAATGAACTGCAAGAGGAGAAGGACATGTGGATAGTGAGCTTTGAATATGCTATGGTAAGTTCCTGTGCCATTTCCTGATCATATTAATCATTCTCATTGTTTCCCTTAGGACAAGTGGGTGGTGGTGTCCAAAGAAGCAGACAGTCTCCACCTCTATACCAAGTTGGAGGATGATATTGCAGCCCTACTTGTGAATGTGGAGTGCAAGTAGGCAGAGTGGTCAAATAAGAAGAATGAATTGTCAGTCAAGGAAGATGATGAACCAGTAGGCACATAGGAGATGGCACTAGAAGTAGAGGAAGTGGAGTGGCAGGTGGTGCCTGGTACTGAAAGGGTGACCAGATCATTCAGGATGGTGTCAAACATGTTGTCTAGATTGAAGATACATAGTAGATTTATCACAGTCTCTTCTGAACTAACAGCAGTACAAAGAAACAGGTCAGATGACACTGATGAGGAGAAAAAAAACATGGCCCTGCAAAGAAAGAAGATGTGGCCCTGCAAAGAAAGAAGACTGGTCCTACTGGATCAGTGGTAGCTCTGTCTGGGGTTACCTCTGATACCTGCACCCAATGGAAGCAAGCAGGCATCACTGGCCAGTACATCAAGGGGACCAGCCTAGCATGGGTGCAGTTCCAGCAGTTGAAGGGGGCATATACATAGCTTGGCTGCTGGGTGGCACATACTAAGGAGAAATAATATGAGGGTAGTGGTGGTGGTATCAAGCAAGGGTGAGTGAGTCATGGTTATCCAAATGCAGTCTGATGGGTCAATAAGAAGGAGACTAGCCAGGGTGGCAGCCAAGGTCAGTTCCAGCAGGTGGGTGGAATTACCCATTGAAGTCCTCTCTGATGACAAGATCAAGGAGGATGATACTTCCATTAAGCCAAAGGGAAAAGGGAAGGTGGTGGCAGTAAAGAAGATCAGCAGGAAGACTCCAGTCCAATGACAGTGGAACCAAATTATGTGCCAGCTCAACATAGCACATTCATACCTGTACCAAATCAGGGTGAACATCAAGATGTTGGACATAGAGCAGGAGGAGGTGATGGCAGAGGTAAGTGATTTGGTGGTCAAGATGGAGAAGTTGGACATATAGAAGGCAGCCTGTTATTAGTGTAGTCTGGTTGTTTGTATGAATAGTCCAGTCTTTGAATGAAGTGGAACAAAAATGTAATCAAAAGTAAGTAAGAAAGAAAGACAAGATAGAGGAAGTAAGAATTTTATGCAGGCTGCCACCCAGCTTTGCTTTGTGGGTCAACTTCTAGCATTTATCCCTACTGGTGTTACCTCAGTCTATTGGCAGTCTTTGGTATGGGTGGTACAGTGGCTCAAACAACTGTCCCAATGTTTGGGTATTTCTCATTAATTGCAATATTCTGACTCAACACTTAGTTCTAACCTTTGAATTGGTGGCCAATGGGAAGCCCTTGCTAATGGCTACAAATTGGTCCCTTGGTAATAATATTTGGATAAGATTTGATGAAATGGTAGCCTTATTGAAATGACAACTCATTGGGACAGTTGTTTGACTTTGTACAAAACAGAGTATTTAGTGCTTGGTATGACCTCCCTTAGCCTTAATAACTGCTTAAATCCTTGTATGCATGCTTTATGTCCATCTCTGACCCTCTTTCATAGATATTTTCCCCCACTCAACTACCATCCTTTTTTATAATTTATGAAATATTGTAGAAGCCTTTTTACAATTTAAAAGATATCTTTGAAATGATTCCAACTGTTTTCAATGGAGATGAGGTTTTGAAACTGTGCAGGACAATCCAGAAACTTGATTTCTTGGTCCTGAAATCAGGTTTGGACTTTTCTGGAGATGTGCTTGGAGCTATTATTCTACTAGAAAATAACATTATCTTCAGGAATTCCAAATTTCTCCATGCTCTGTAGTATCTCTTCCTCAAAAATTGCCACATAATGTTCAGCATTCATCCCCCCCTCAGTCTCCCTCAAAATTCCCATACCATTCTACCCTATACATTCCCATATCATCAATAAATCTTCTCTCCTCAGAAGTAAGTACTTTTTCCATCATTTTCCACACATATTCATTTTCATCTGGCCTGATTTTATTACGTCTAGTCTCATCTAATCAAAGAATCATCTTCCAGTTCTCCACAGTCCAATTTTTGTACTTGAGAGTAAAAGCCAACCTTTTTTTCTTATAAATGGCAAAAAGAAGGTTTTTCTTTTCTTCACTTCAGCTTTCAGTGAGGCCTCCATTAGGGCATTTCCCACTAGATGTGAGAGGACAGGACTGCTGATGATGGCATTCATGAAATGAGTGGCCTACACTATATTTTTGGCCTTGCCAATAAGGATTTGTTGGACCATGGCACTTTTGTTGGTAGAAGAAAAATTGAAAGAACAGCAACCATGGTGATGTTATTTCTCTGATGAGATTTCCTGAAGGGCCCTGGCCACAGTAGACTTCCTGATGCCAGTTTGGGATGTAATTTTCCACCAAAAACTATTAAGAAAAGCAAGAGAGATGATATTATTTCTTTGACTAGCAAAGAGATGTTTCAGGGTGGTAATAAGGGAATATACCTGTGATAATATGGTTTGTCTATGCAGTATTATAACTGCTTACATAAATGTGACATAATATATCCCTTACCTGAGTTATGTAACCACCTTACAGCATCTTATGGTCAGATATATGTAATAGAAGTTGAAAGTCAAACAACTGTTCTAATAAGATAGCATTTTAATTGGGCTACCATTGTACTAGAATCTATCCAAATATTTTGACCAAGGCACTGATTTGTAGCCATTAGCAAGGGCTTCCTTTCATCAACCAATAACAAATGGTTAAAATCAGGTGTTGAGTCATAATATTGCAATTAGTGCAAAATACCCAAATATTGGGACAGTTGTTTGAGCCACTATATATGTCTTGGTGATCTATGGTATGAAACAGGCACAGTGTCTCAGAGCATGTTCAAATGATAAATTGTACATTGGGAGCATACATGGTGAGACACTTGACAGAAAAAGGAATTGTACTATTTTTGTTGCATTTTTGTCTTTGTTCTTTGTTTTTCTCTAGTTTAACTTTTATTGGTGTATAGTAGGGGAAATGTCTGTTAGGTTTTGTTTAGCAATATTGAGTGGCAAGACATAGAGATCACTGGACTAATCCTGGGGTAAGATGGAGGTTATTGTACAATTGAGAAAGGAAATGTATGAAGACCAGTAACAGGGCTAGTCCTGACTGGTGAAGTCCAGTTTTTCATTATCTGGCTCATCAACATCTTCTTCTGCCAGCTTGTCCAGGTTGTCATCATCTAGACCAATTAGCTCAGTGACAGGGATAGTGGAAGTGAAATGGGGGTAGTAGGGAGTGAGACAGAAGACAGCATATCACAGTTTGGAGACTGCCCCATCCAACTTGGCCAAGATGTATGACCCAACAGCAGTCCAGCAAAGGACTACCATTGGACCTAGGTATCTAGGATTCATTTTCAAGTTAAGTTCCTTTTCAATGTGGGTGTTACAGACTAAGACCAGACTCCCAGACTGGAAGTTGAAGTTCTTGATTTAGTTCTTGAAAGTGGCCTCAAAATGTTTGATAGACTTAAATCAAGCCTTGAGGACATGCTCATGAATAGACTCCAAGTTCTACTGATACTTTTGAAGCTGATGTGCTTGCCATGCAATCAGGCCAAACAGAGATAGCAGATTGATATCTGGTGGGGGAACAAGAACTATAGCCTTGGAGAGATCAAACAGAAAAAGTGGCTCTATGCCATGAACCATAAAATAAGAAGACAAACTGGTAGATTGGAGTATAGTAACCTGCTCAGCCCAAATGACTGACTAAGCAGTAACATGCTGGCATAACTCCCCCCCCTTGGGAAGTTTTAATGATGACCTTTTGGACACTGTAATGATGCCATTTGACCAGACCATTGGCTTGGGAGTTATAGGGGGAGATGCAAATGTGTCATATGCTACAGTGACCTCCAAAACCCTTTCCATACTAACCTAGACTGTGGTGTGTGAAGCACATCACCAGTCACTGTGGGAATTTCGCTTAGCTTTGGTGGAGTTATAAATGGTACTCGCTCTTGGCTACGGATCCGCTCCCTAGGTCATGTGATTTGGTTCACACGCTGTTGAGATACAACCATTTTAAAACAGTCATGTCATATCATGGGTTTTTAAGCTTTTGAATTCACAAGGATATTTGGATATTATTAGTACTTGGTATAGCCTCCCTTTGCTTTAAGCACTCCCTGAACCCTCCTAGGCATACTCTCAATCAGTTTCTGACACTCCTCAACTGGTATCCTCTCCCACTCCATCTGAACCCTTTTCCATAACTCATGAATTCCATTAGGAGGGTTTTCATACTCTGCAAGCCTCCTTTTAAGCCATCCCCAGAGATGCTCTATAGGGTTTAGGTCAGGAGACTGTGCATGCCAACTCATAGTATCAAATTCCTGCTCCTCTAGCCACTCCTTGACCTTCTTGCAGGTATGCTTGGAATTATTGTCTTGCTGAAAAATGGTGTCAGGAGGATTGAAACCATAATACTCCAGTGTTTGTTTGAGCTCATTCTTCAAAATCTGAAGGTAAAGATCCCCATCCATCCTACCATCAATCTTGAAAGCAAATCCAACTCCCTTCCAAGTCATACAGCCCTACATCATCAGAGATCCTCCTTCAAACTTGAGGATTCCATTCACCAGCCTATTACTAAGCTCCTCACCTGACCATTTCCAAGCCCATTTACATCCATCTGACCCTAGGCAATTGATTTTGGTCTCATCAGACCATATTACCTTCTTCCAATCCTCTACAGTCCAATCCTTGTGGGCATAAGCAAAATCCAAATAAGTCTTGTGATGCCTAGCAGAGAGAATAGGGTGTTTGGACTTGACCATAGCCTTCATACCAGATTTCTTCAAGTGAAGATGAATTGTACTAGCAGATAGAGGCTCATTGATGATATTGGATAGAGCTTTGGTCACTTGGACAACATTTTCAGCTCTGCCAGAGGTGATAAGGTGCTGGGCATGGCAAATATTGGTAGGGGAAAGCTTGGAAGGACAACCTCCAGTAGCTTTGGGAAGGGCAGAACACATCTTGGAGCAAAGGTTGGATATAGCAGAAGGGCTGACACCAGTTTGCTTGGCAATGGCTTCACCAGAGTGGCCAGCATCAAGCAAAGAAAGGATGGTGTTTTGCTGAGTGAGGGAGAGAGACTTAACCATGATGGAAGTTGAGAATCAAGAAGTGTGTGAACTTTTTTGAACTCAGATATACTATTTACATGTATATCCTTGTTTGTATTAACAAACAATAACAAACAATCAATGATTTGACTGAGATCCTAGTTATCATTTCAAAAGCTCAAATTTTTTTTCCATAATATGGCTGTTTTAAAATGATTGTATCTCAGTGGCATGTGAACAAAATCCCATGGCCCAGGGAGCATATGTGTAGCCAAGAGTAAATACTATTTATAACTCCACCACAGCTAAGCGAAGTTCCCACAGTGACTGGCAGTGCACTTTGTGCACCACAGTTTAGGTTAGTATGAAAAGGGTTTTTGAGATCACTGTATATCGGTCAGTGAGGAAATCTCAGGCTTGAATGAAAGTGGGGCCATAGTCAGTAACAATTTTGAAGAGGGGACTTCACCAGCAAAGGAGCCCTTTGAATATGAACAATGTGAGAGTGGAGGTATTCTTGGAGTGGAGCATGCACCACACTGGGCCTGGATCATGTAACAGTAACTGTCAGATTGGGGCATGAGTATTGTCTTGAGATGAGCCTTATAGAACAGGCCACCTATGACTGGTGCAGTTGGGGAAATATAACAACAGTTAGTCTGTCAGATTTGCCACTTGTGGCAAGTACAGATGAACCATTTGACATTGTTGACCAGCATCAGCCACCAAAAGTGGAGTAGGAGCTGGGTATGGACTGTGAATATATCTTTGTGTCTGAGATCATCATAAGCCTTTTTAATAAGTCCATACCAGCAGTGCTCCAGTACAACCGGCTGGTGATGACCATGTGGTTCTTGACATCATAGAAAGCCATGCAGGATAAAGAATTTGGTGGTAGAGTTGATGAATGTCTGGAAATCTATGTCAGAAAGGTCAGCAGGGCATTCATATATCTTGAGGAACCTGCAAATCAGCTGAATGCATGCTTCTATAGTGATGGCTTTTGAAGACTGAGGAATGATAGGAGAGTCCAGAGTAGAGTTTGGCTGTGAAATGGAGGAAGAGAAAACAGTTGAATAGATAGAAGGACATGGCAGCACTAGAGGCACTGATGAAATAATATACTCTGAAGAGAGTAAGTGTGAATGGGCATGGTACAGTGTCTGCAGAGTGGTGTGTGCAAAGATGGGAGCAGCAGTGTGGGGAAATGTGCAATTGTTAAGTAAAGTTATGCAAAATGAATAGAAATCATCCAACCAGCCCTTGACATCATTGTCCTCAGGCAGGTTCTCTTTGGAATGAGGGTGCCAGGAAAGCCTGTTGGGGCTGGTATGCTTTTTGACCAGAATGTGACAAAGTTCAAAGTGAAATAAAGGAATGCTGGTGATTCACTGGTTGATGATTGCATTTGGCTGAAGATCCAGGTTGTTAATCATACCCTTAATGTACTTCATGTCCATTTTGACAACAAGATTAGTAATACTAAAAATAAAAACACAGACTGTTATGCTCTTGCACTGAGCATGGGAATTGGCTATAAAACCTCAAGCTAGGTGATACTCATGTAGAGACCAACATCTAGTAGAGGGCAAGAGACCTTGGATCTCACCTAGGCCTTCTAAGGGTCACTTAGAAAGGGATCTGACAGTAGTCACAAGATAGATTGCAATGGACTAGGGTTACATGGTAGTAGCACAAGAATAAGTGCATACACCAAGATTGGTCTACCTAGGTATTAGGCTAAAGTATATATACTAATGGTGTCTAATGTCCTATCCTGGATTTTTACCAAGTCCATTCTGACCCTTTGAACCCATCTCCAGTCTCACACTTGACAACTCTGATGCTATCTCACTTGGAGCCCAACTCCAAGACTCCAGAGATGTACTTAGAAGTTCTCATATGTCTCTTCATTTCTATTATGTGTTAAGACTGGGTCAACTCCAGAGCTAACTCCAAAACTTTGGAGTTATGCTAGGGGCCAGAGCTTGGTGTCACTATATGTGGTGCATCCTTGCTTAGAATCTTTGCCCTGATTTCAGAGGCCAGAGTTCAGAGGTTTGGAGGTGTCACACTCAATGTTGTGAACAACAACAAGGATAACAATGAGAAGGGAAAGAAGAGTCTTCAAGACTCTTGGAGATTCAGAGATGTTTGTCAGAGGGGATCCAAGGATCAGGAGTTGGGAATAAATTGATATTCAAACTGAGGAGAGTACAGGATGTTTATATATGGAGTTTGGGGATGTATTACTAAGTGTCTTTGTAATGGATTGCTAAGTAATGGAATTGGAGTCATAAGTGAGCTGGAGCAGTACACCAGATATGTGAAGGTTAAAGCTGTATACATAGGAATGGAGGAGAGATGAGAGTGAGACTAATACAAATAGAGAATCACTAATGTAACAAGAATGAAGAGACATATGAGAATATTCTAAAAGTATCTCTGGAGTCTCAGAGTTGAGTTCCAAGTGAGATAGCATTAGAGTTGGTGAGTATGAGACTGGAGATGGGTTTGAAGGGTCAGAGTGGACTTCATGAAAATCTGGGATATGACAGTATCCCCCTCTTAGGCCTGGACCCCTGAAGGATCTTAGGCAAGGGACAATACAAGTTGGAGTGGAGTTGGATCGGAGTCCAAAAAGTTTTCTGTTGATTGGGTTTGGGTGTATAAAACCTGTTGCACCTTGCTTGCCTTTCATCCCAACACCCATCATGTCTGTTAATGTCACCATTACCAATATTAGCAAGTGGTCCAAGGACTGTCTCAAGGAGTGCAAAGATGATGACAACAATGTCTGCAAGGTGAAATTCGCTGAGCATAGGTGACATATTAAGGTGAAGAAGGAGGAAGCTCAGAGGAAGGTGAAGGCAGAGATGGAGGCATGGAGGAAGGTGGAGGAGGAGAAAGTGCGCAAGGAGACCAGGGAGGTGGTCAAGAAAAAGGTGCATGGTTACTGGCTGTGAGTAGCACAAGCTGATTGAAGTAGGCAGAGGAGATTCACTGACAACAGCGCTCAGAGAAGGGCAAGGTGAAGACACTCACGATTGCTGAAATGGAATCATGTGCTCGCTGCACCAACCAGGGGATTGAGTGTGTGCCCAGTCCTGACAAGTCCACATTGTGCGTGGATTGCCAGGAAATCAAGGTGAAGTGCCTTTGACCAGAAGCAGAGGAGAAGTCAGAGAAGCACAAGAAACACCTGGCAGAGGAGATGGCACAGCTGAAGGGGACAAAGAAAACAAGGGTTGAGGTGTTTGAGACAGGTCCGAGACATTGGAGATCGTGGAGGGTGAAAGAGTCTTGGTGGAGGCACTTCTGGGGATCATGGGGGTCCTCAAGCAACTCCATCAAGTGGCATTGATGAATGGGCAAAAGATGGATTGCCAGAACCAGCTTCTGACAAATTTGGTCAAGTTGAAGGCTGAAGAACTCTACAGCAAGAAAGAAGTGGAGGAATCAAAGGGTGGGTCAAAGATGGATCTGAAGGAGATGAAGGAGCTAAGGGAGGATTGGACCACAGAAGAAGTGGAGCTGATCAGGAGAAAGAGCTCTAGGGGGTCAGAGAAGGTGTAGATAGAGAATGTAATTAGCTGTTTTCTAAGAAATGCAGAGTGTTTCTTTGGTCATTGTTTAAAGTGAGATCCAGGCCTGTCCAGGTACTGGAGATGGAAATCTTGGATGAGTTTGAAGGCATGACCAAGTTCAGTGGCCAGTAGCCAGGAGGTTTTGTCATCAGTTCCTTCATATCCAGACCAGCATACTAGGTAGAGGAGTTTACAATTTCTTCAGTGACAATCTATCTTGGAGTCTAAGATCTCAGAGATCTCAAACTCCATTTCTCTGTCTACTTTGACCAGAGGTGGGGGAGGTTGGTTGCAATTGGGAATGGTGTTTGGTACTAAGGGTTCTAGTTGGGATACATGGAAGATGGAATGTACAAATTTCATGGAGTCAGGGAGTTGAAAAGTAAAGGAGCAGGTTTCTGCTTGAGTGATGATGTTGTAAGGCTCAAGATTCTTTTTGGAGAGTTTTCTTGAGGGCCTTGTGGACCAGAAATGCTTGGCTTTGATGAGTACCTGATCACCAACTTTGAAGTCTGGTGCTGGCATCCATTTGGCATCTGCAGGTCCTTGATATCACTCTTGGGCATGGGCCATTTCTTCTTGGAGGAACTGATGGAGGGAGTCTAGGTTAACAGAGTACTCATGAGCTCGAGTGGAGGTAAGGTCTCTTTTGGGGTGTATGGTGATGTTTGGGTGATAGCCTTTATTGGCAAAAAATGGCAATACCTCTGTGGTAGCACTCGGAGCATTGTTGTAGATGAACTCTGTGAGGGGCAGGAGTTTAGACCAGTTGTCCTGTTGGTAGTTACAATACACTCAGAGATACTGCTCAAGGGTTTGGTTCATGTGTTCTGTCTAACCATCTCCTTCTGGGTGATAACTGGAGATGAAATGGAGGCAGATGTCTAGGGCTTTTCTGAGAGACCTAAAGAAGTGAGAGATGAACTCAGAGCCTCTATTGGAGGTGATGTGGAAGGGAACTCTGTGCTTAGAATACACATGGAGTAGGAATAGCTTTGCTAACTTCAGAGAAGTGATCATGTTGTGGATCAGAATGAATATGCATTATTTGGACAGGCAATCCACAACAATGAGTATAGCTGTAAATCCAGAGGAGGAAGGGAGTTGTTTGATGAAGTCCATGGAAATGGAGTTCCATGATTTCTCAGGGATGGGGAGTCATTTGAGTAATCCATAGGACCAATGTCTAGGGACCTTTGCATAGGCACAGGAGGTGCAGAAGGAAATGTATTCCTTGACAAACATTCTGATTTCTGGTCAGGTGTATTCATGGTGAATAAGTTCTAGGGTGTGATTCTGTCTGAAATGTCTGGAGATTGGATGATCATGTTTGTATTGGAGGACTTGGAGTCAGAGGTCATTAGTGTCAGGGACATATATCTGGTTATCCAGGCAGAGAAAATCATTGGAGTTGACTGACCAATGAGAGTTGGGGGGTTCGGAGGTGGTCATGTGGATTTTGGCCAGAGAGTTGGAGGGGAGAGCAGCAAGAATGTCATTATGGAGTTGTTCAGCATTGAATAGGGTGCTTGCTCAGAGGATGGAAACAGCAAGGTAGGTAGCTTGAAGGGATGCAGTGAGCTGTTCTGGGGTAAAAATGGAATGGAAGTTGTACAGATTGATGTAAGCATAGTTCTTATCCCCCTCTTTGGAATAGACATCCCAGCATCTAGTGAAGGCATCAGATTTTGTGCCAAGGTGTTCAGGATGGAAACAGATGATCATATTGAACTGTGAAAGGAACTCTGACCAGTGGGCTTGCTGCCAAGTTAGGAGTTTGGTAGTGGTGAAGTATTCAAGGTTTTTGTGGTCTGTGATGATGTCAATCAGAGTTCTGGAGTCTTCTAGATAGTGTTGCCAAGTCTGGAAAGCCTCATGGATGGCGAGGAGTTCCTTATCATGGGTGTCATAGTTGAGTTTGGGGGCTGAAAGTATACATGAGTAATAGGAGACCAGTCAGACTTCATTATCTGGATATTGGATGGTGATGATTCTGGCAATGGCATAGTTGGAGGTGTCAGTCTCAACAATTATTGGAGCATCTGGGACTCAATAAGTAAGGATGGGGGTGGTGGTGAAGGCTTCCTTCAAGAGTCAGAAGGTGGAACAACATTCTTCAGAGAAGGACCAGAAAGTGCCTTTGCAAGTGAGGCAAGTCAAAGAAACAATGATGTTGGAGTGATTACTAATGAAGTGTCTATAGAAATTTGCAAATCTGAGGAAGGACTGGATGTCTTTAACCTTTTGAGGTTCTGGCCACTCCTATATGGTTTTGACTTTGTCCAAGGACATGGAGAGGCTGGAGGGCAACATGGAGTAGCTCAAATATTCAGTAAAATTGGTGTTCCATTTGCACTTCTCAGGTTTTGCATAGAGGGAGTGTTTTTGGAGTCTTCAGAGAACTTCTTGGATCTGCTCCTTATGGGAGGCCTTGTCTTCTGAGTAGATTAGGATGTCGTCCAAATAGACTATAACACAAACATCAAGTAGATCTGTGAAGATGGTGTTGACAAACTGCTGAAATGCTGCAGGAGCATTGGTAAGGCTGAATGGCATCACAAGCCACTCATAGGAGCTGTAGCACGTTTGAAAGGACATTTTCCATTCATCTTCCTTGGTGACTCAAACTAGATAATAGGCATGCTGGAGGTTGATTTTGATGTAGATTTTGTGCAGCTTGGAGCATCAAGGAGGTCAGAGATTTGGGGGAGCAGGTAGTGATCTTTCTTTGTGATCTTGTTCAATCCTCTGAAGTTGGCACAAAGATGGAGGGAACCATTCTTTTTGTGGACAAAGAGGACTGGAGTGGCATGAGCAGAGGAAGAGGAATGGATGAACCCTATTGTGAGGTGCTCATTGAGGAATGCACAAAGTGACTTGAGTTTGGAGGAAGAAAGGGAGTACGTAGTTCTGAGAGGAGGTGAGGCTCCTTCCTCTAGGTCAATCTTTAGGTTGTGTTCACAATGCAAAGCAAGGGTGGAAGCCTTGCTCTTACTGAAAATGTCCATGAAGTTGTGGTAGTCTGAAGGGATACTAGAGAGGTCAACCAGATTGGAGAAGATGGAGGAAGCTCAAAGATTGCTCTCCTGGGGCTGGATCGGCATACTGAACTGCATGGAGCCCCTCAGGCGACAAGCCAAAGCAAAGGCTGGTGCACTGATGATAGTGATAGGTGGAGCCTGATGCTTGGAGAAACACAGTGGATTGGAGGATGTGGTGTCAGCTGAAGGAAGTGATTCCTGGGGCTTTGGAGGGGAGCTTGGAGTCACCAGCAAACCTTGTCTGGATGATTGGAACAATATACTGCTTGAAATTCAATCAATCAACAGATTGTGGCAGATGAGCCAGTTGTGTCCTAGAACAAGGGAACAGGAAGAGTCCAGCAGAGTGACATAGAATGTCATCAGAGTGATGTCACCAGTTTGGAAACAGATGGAGAGGTTGATGGCTTGAGTTATGGTGCTGTTCATGGTTTCATTGAATAGTCAGAGCTGCAATGGAGGTATGGAATATGTTGAAAGATTATTTTTATTCACAAAGGATGTATCAATAAAATAATTGGAGGATCCAGAGTCTACAAGCATGGGGAAAGGAGGAATTGGATAAGATAGAGGGCATAAGTGACTTGGGGTCAGAAAGAGCAGATGCATTGAGACAGATCTCCTTTGGTGCACATTTGGGGTCAATGCAACCTCCTGCTTGTGCAGAGTTGGGGAGGTTGCTGATTATTTTTTGCCTCTGAAGCAGAGGTATCTGGTCACAGTGTGGGCCTTAGATGCATGGGAAGAAGGCTTGGAACAGTCCTTAGCCATGTGGCCTGTGAGCCCACAGAACATGCATAACTTGTTGTTGAAACAGCACTTGTGTTCTTTAGTGGTAAGCTTGCCATCTTTTCCTAATTTAGATGACAAGTCTGGTTTTGGAGTTGTGATGGAACTCTTGTTTTTAGACTCCTTGGAGTCCTTGGAACCACTGAAGGGGCATGGGGAGGATGAGGATGTAGGGGTAGATGACTTGTCAGAGGACTTTGGAGTTGGGGCCTGAGAGAGTTTTGCTTGTTGGCTGATCTCAGACTTGCACTCCCAATAGCATGTGTTGACAGCCTGGGCAAGGTGACAGAGTTCAGAGAGGGTGCTGGGCTTCCCAACATGAGAGATCTCATCTTTGATGCAGTCAGGTAAACCATTGTAGAAATGATGTCAGAGGGCACCTTCTCTGTAGCCCTGGACTTGTGAAGTGAAGTGATTGAACTCTACCACATATTTATTGATATATTGGGTATTCTTCATGGACAGGTGGTCGAGCTGATGTTCTGCATCTCCAACAGGGTCATGCAGTCCGAAGTTGGTTTGGAGTTCTAAAATGAACTTCTTGAAGTTATCCATCCAGAGCAGATGGAGCATGGGATCTTCCATCTGGAGGAGGTCTGGTTTGAACCATTCCAGAGCCATGCCCTTTAGGTAGGACTGTGCAAAGGTGACTTTGGCACAATTTGTCCTGAATGCCTTTGGGTGGTCTTGGAAGTTTAGTTTGCATTGAACCAGGAAGACCCAGAGTTTTTGGGGATCAGTCCCATCAAACTGGTTGAGCTCCTGGACTTTGGTTCAGGGAGTGGATTCAGAGGTTGGATGCTGAGTGGAGTGGGCAAGGTCTTGGATGGTGCTTGTGAGCTGAGTGAGGGTGTTTTGGGGAATAAATTCATTCTCAAAGTCTGATGATTCATTGTCTTTGGGTTCTTTGTCAGATAGGTCATCTCCAGGGAAGTCTGGATCTTCTGGAGGACCACCATCATTGGAAGGGATGTGGAAGTCAGGTCCTCTATGGTTGGAGGTCTGACTGGAAAGTGGGGATGGAGTCTTTCATTTTATTGTCAAGTTCAAGCTCGACAATGCTTGCTCCCAGAGTTGGGAACAATGGTGCAATGTGACCTTGTGAAATGGAGACTGGAGTTTGGTGAGCTGAAAAACTATGGAATTGGTTAACAAGTTTTGGTCCTTGTCAACTGCTGCCAAACATACTAAGTGGATTAATTCGTGGGGATGGGGGAGAATTTGCACCTAAGGCATAAGTCTGAGCATGAGTGGTGTAGTAGCCATGTGGATTCTAGAGCAAGGTTTGAGTTTGAATATACTGTTAAGACTGGATCAACTCTAGAGCTAACTCTGAAACTTCAGAGTTACACTGGGGGCCAGAGCTTGGCTTCACTATATGTGGTGCATCCTTGCTTAGAATCTTTGCCCCAATTTCAGAGGCCAGAGTTTGGAGGTTTGGAGGTTTGAAGGTGTTGTGCTCAATGTTGTGAACAATGACAAGAACAATGATAAGGAGAAGAAGAAGAGTTTTCAAGACTCTTGGAGATTCAGAGATGTTTGTCAGAGGGAATCTGAGGATCAGGAGTTGGGAATAAATCAATATTCAAACTGAGGAGAGTACAGGATGTTTCTACAAGTTTATATACAGTGACAAGCAAAGCCGTTACAATGTTTTGTACTTTTGTAATGTAAATGATGTAGTGCTTGAGTGTGGGGGAATATCGCTTAGGTATAGTGAGATCGTGGGAAGTATAAACCCTTAGCTACAAAATGGTGCCTTGGTCATGTGATTTGGTCAACAGAGTGGGAAGATATGCCCATAGTAATCCAGAGATACCATTGTAATAGTTTTGCTTCTTTTCTAATAATTAAGGTATTT
>JBBPLO010000305.1:0-23558 GCA_038089835.1 Retiboletus flavoniger
CCTTCCCTACTTAACTTCCCCCCCTCTCTCTCTCTCTCTCGTAGTACCAAAAAAAAAAAAAACAAACAAAACTGTCATGAACACTGTCTCCCCTCTCTCTATCTCCATCTCTACTGTCTCGTCCCTACGTTCGTCTCCTCCCATTTCTTCTCCTCTCGCTGACAATGTTACCTCCGCCGAGGACTTGTCCGCTACCATAGAATCCATAGCTTCTCATTCCTCCGTCGTGTACAACCCGCTCTCGTCCCCCGTGACGATCCCTAGCTCCCCGCTCCCTTCTGAAGGCTGCCCGCCTTCCCCAGAACTCCCTCCGGTCTCCTTCGCAACCATCACCCCCGCTCCCATCCTCAGCGTAGACGTCCCTCTATACGCGCATCGCATGCGTGAGGACTACCCCTCCTGGGAAGACATGCGGGAGTTAGCCTCCGCCCTCACAGACTCCCACCTCATGATTCCCCTTCAGGCGTTCGTCGAAGATGCCTCCCCCATCGAGCTTATCTCCAAGCTCTACCTACAGATCGCGCGCCTGAGCCTCATTCCCCCTCACCCCTCTGCCGCCGAACTCGCCCTTCTCAGATCCGTCTTGTCCTCTATCCACCGAGAAGCCCGCGCCACCATCCTCACCCTCGGGTACCAGCTCGGTGCCCTCGAGTTCTTTCAGGACCTCGACAGGTATCAATGGGAAATGGCCACCCGTCAGACCGATCAACACCGCACCGCCTCGTCCTCCTCCTCCCTCGCCACCCCTCTCAATGAGGAAGAGCTCGCGTTCTTGGAACGTGCCGAAGCTATGTGGACCGGCAATGATGGCCAAACCCCACTCCCCACTTCTCACCCGAGATACCGCGCGGCATGTTATGAATGCCACCGACTCGGCCACTTTTGGGTGGACTGCATGGTCTACCAATGCCCCATCTGTCTACAGTTCGCACCCGGGCATTCCCAGAACCGCTGTCCGCTACGCCGGCCTCCCCCAGCTATCCCATCCTCTTCGTCCTCCTCCCGGGGCTCGCGATCCCCTGTTACCTATAGGAACAGACATGCAAATCCTACCCCTGCAATCCCTGTTCCTCCTCCACGCCGACGGACCAACCGTCGCCCTTGCCATAGGACCTCCCCCGTCGCGGCCGTTGACTATGGTAACAATGACGTGGATGACGTCTTCGATGACACGGCTTACGCTAACATGACCAGATCCCCTGGAGCGGGGTATATTGACCTTTAGGAATAAGGGTCGACGGGGTCTTCCCCTTAACAGGGGGGTAATGTTACGATACGAGACGTGGTATCTCTTTTCGCTTTCCTTTCCTCTTTACTTTTCACTTAGCTATGTCTCCTTCCGTCCTCACTGCCTTCGGACTCCAGGTATGCCGTTGCCGCCCCGTGTACCGCTTCCCCGGTTCCCTCCGCTTCTTCGTCGTTCTACGACCTTCCGCGGAACCGTTGTATTATTAGATATGACTCGTCGTGACTCAGCCCTTATCTAGCTGACTCACTCCTTATCTCTAATGCTGACGCGTCCCTTTACATAACCCTTGGCAGGCCGTATTTAAACCCTCGCTATCGCCTGTATTTTCCTTAGCTTAGTCTCCTCGAATTTACAAGCTTCTAAGCCCACTCCTCATCTCTCGTCGTGGTCTGTTATCCACACACTAAGACTACGGGTCATCCCTAGGTCTTCCCTTCGAACCTTCGTCCCGGTCTTAAGGAATCCCCTTGAAGACCAACCTTCAGGCCGTTTGAGCGCTGCAACCGTTCTAAGGGAACTCCCTTGAACGCGAGTCTCTGAAGACCTCTGTCAGAACTCCCGAGTATCCTCCCTCGTCTTCTCGCCTCCTAGAAGCTTACCTCGAGTCCCCGCTGGTATCCCTAGTCCAGCGTAACAGTTTACCTTGACGTGGTGGAAAAGGCAAGTCAATCACAAGGACCATCGGTCATTCACCCCACCTGATGAGTCCGGGATCCCATGCCATGCTCTGGATGCTTCCCAAGCATGGTATATGACACTTCTTTGGACTCACTGGTGGGCCGAACCATCGGAGGTGTGTCTGCCCTTGACGATTGTGCGTGTTTCCGTGTTATTCTAATCTGGATTATCAATCCCTGTCGGTGTTTCTTGAGGGAAAGTCTCTATCCCTTTCGATGTGAACACTGAACATCCACATTCATCTTATCGTCAGTCTGACAACGTAGCCCAACAAGACGGGATGGACTCTTCAACACAAAATTCAGCAAGAGACTTGGAGCCTCCCCCAATCCAGATTTTCAAATGTTTCTACCGGCGTTTCTGTCTACCACAATGCATCTAACTGGTGCCATCCATGAATCGATCAAGGACCTGCCGGAATGGAAATGCACCTTTTCCCTGACGCAAACTTACTTCGAACAGGCTAAACAGTTGGCTATTTCATAATGCTGCAGTGAGTTATTTGAGGGCGAACCGCAACGATTGCATCTTTCCTAACGATTGTCTCTTGTTTGGCGATAAGAATTGCATACTATGGGAACTGTGACGCTGGCTAGTATCAAGTACACCAGATATTGAGAATCACATCCATCAATCATAACACGGAGTGGAATTCTAATTCCTCATCAAACAAAAAGACGTGGTGAAATATGTGCCTAGCCCATACACCGCCTCTTGTGAGGGTATTGTGCATATGCTTCTGCAGTAGTCACCCTGAACCTCGGCTGCTTACCGGCTGTCAGCACACTGGAGTGATCGCTCTCGTGAGCTCGATCTGACCCCGACATGTTAGCCTGCAAAATAACCCCATTGTTGGTATCTACAGAAGCAGATTGAGCAACCCACCAATAGTGGTGTCATCTATGCTCGAGTACTCACCCTCGCCACGACGAACAAACCAAATTTGCTGCTCGTTCAAGAAGAGTGCATAATAAAGTTTGTCCGCTTCCTCGGCACCAAGGCTATACACCCCTTTATCTCTCTCCTGAATGACACCTTCTGGCCAGTTGACAATCGCGTATCCTCACTTCTGAAGTTCTCCTTCCAGGATGGACCACGGAAGGCGATTGTTACAATTTTCTTTCCTCATCATCGTTTCCTGTTACTCGTACACTTCAATCCTCTCGTCACCTATAGAGCACGTCGTGTCTCTCGAGCACAAGAGGTATATCTCTTCATTGGAGGGCCTTCGATGCTATCCCTAGTTTGTTTTCCCTAGAACTTCATCCTTCCACTTCGTTCTCCATGGACTCTCGTCTTCTAACTAAGTTCTCTCACACTTAGTCGTTTCCCCGATATCCCCCTAGTTACCTGGTCTGTGCATGGGAAGTCTCCCTAGTATATATATATTCCTTTACTCTTGTATCTCCTCTCTTCATTCTTGATCTGCGCAATACTAGTGTATCATCTAGAGTCACCCTTAGTCCCTTCCCTTAGCCACCTCTGCAACCCTCTGGGTAATCGCTCTCTTATGAATCTCTATCAGACGTCGGTCTCTTAGTGAGTATCGCCTGTAGACGATCCTCGTAGCTCTAGAGCTCTCCTTGTACGCTACGCGTAACAAAAGATCAAGAATAATATCTCGGTCCCACCTCCTCAGGTGAAGGACCTACCCCATCTCCACCACATCGTTCAAAGCCCCAGGAGACAGCGACTCTGAACTCCCTGATCTCACCCAATATCGCATACCCTCTAGACGACTCGCTGGATCTAGTCGAACTCCACTCCTCAACCCATCCTTCGCATCCTTGCCCAAAGGTCAAAAACTGAGTAACCCCGCTCAACCTAACCCACCTCCTCGTCAACCTAGCCCATCCCCCCACTGACCCAGTCCACCCTCACGCCAACCCAGCCCAATCGACCTCTCCCGCTCACCCTCCCCAACCATGCCCTCCGAACTTAAAGCTGCCCTCCCCGCCGACTTCACTGGATCCTCTTCTGACGCCTCCTGATGGATGAAGGCCATGAGAGCCTACTTCCTGATCAACGAAACTCTCTACCCGGGAGACCCAGAAAGGATCATGACCATGCTCAACAGAATGCCCACTGGTCAAGGAGCATCCTTCGCTGAAGCATGGTACGACAAAATGGCAGACCCAAACATCACCACAGGAAAGACTTTCCTCGACTTCGTCAAGGATTTCGAAACGACCTTCTTCCCTTATGATGTGAAGGCCACCGCCCATCTAGAACTAGCTAAACTATGCCAGAAGATCTCCCGCTCCCATGACAGATTTCAACAATACATCATGGACTTCCAGAACCTCGCAGGGAAGTCCGACATCACGGATGAAGCCACCCTCATCGACCACTTCACATTAGGACTTGACCAACAAATCACCACCATGATCTTATCCATGGGAATGGTCCCTACCACCATCGCAGAATGGGTAACGAAAGCCAAAACTTTCCATGCCCAAAAGATGAGGATCCAAGCCCTTCGCACCGGGACCACCACCTCCCCCTTCTCGTTTAATAATCACCGCACCCCGAACAAAGACCCCAATGCCATGGAAGTTGACACAACCACTACGTTAACCAAACTCACCCCTGCCGAACGAGCTAAGTGCATCAAGGAAGGAAGGTGCTTCCGCTGTCGAACTGTCGGACACGATGCCCGCAGTTGCAAAAAAACTACCCTTCGCCCCCAGAACATATGAACCACCACTTTTACCCCCCCCATCCCATCTTCCACGCCCCCTGCCCCTGCCTCACCATCCCCTCTTCAACAGTACGTAAACTCTCTTCGCACCTCCGGCAAAGACAAGACGGAAATCCTCTCCATTCTAAGGATGTGCTACGAGGAAGACAAGGAGGAAGTAAATGCGATCCAATTCACTAATGTACAAAAAGCGAAGGATTTTTAAAAAGGGAAGCAGCTTTGATGTCTTCTTCCCAATATCCCACCCATGTACTCATAGCATCACAAAAAAATAGAACTCTTCGTTTGGATGTCACAGTACAAAGCGTCGAAACCTCCGCCCTCATCGACTCTGGAGCCACTGGAAACTTCATTGATCCCCGCCTATTACCCCAAGGAAATTTCCACCTTAAGAAACTACCTCACTCCATCCAGGCTTACAACATCGATGGAACCCTGAATACATCAGGAAGTATCCGCTGGACCACCACAGCTCTTATCTCCCATGGCTCCTTCTCCTCTATTGAATCCCTCTTCATTCTTAGACAAAAGATCCCGCAGATCATCTTGGGCATGCCCTGGTTAACCAAATGGAACCCAAATGTTAACTGGAAAAACCGTACGCTCTCTATTCCTACGTCCCCCCAGAGGGTTGAGAGGACTCTTCGTGAGCGCCCTCCCCTGAAAGAGCACAAGGAAGAAGAGATCTATAAACTAACCATCTCCACGGAAATCGCTCAAAAGGCTACGCCCTTCCAAACCTCCATCCCTGAGTTTTGTAAAGACTTTGCCGATGTCTTTGCAGAATCCTCTCACAATGTTCTCCCCGCTCATCACCCCTTCGACCACACCATCGACCTCAAAGATTCTTTCATCCCAAAAATCGTGAAAGTCTACCCGCTAAACCCCAAAGAGAAAGAATCCCTCCAGGAATTCATCGAGGAACATCTCAAAACCGGTCATATCATCCCGTCGAAATCTCTGCAAGCCTCCCCTTTCTTCTTTGTCCCCAAGAAAGATGGAACTCTTCGCCCTTGTCAGGACTATCGCTACCTGAACTCCCACACTGTCTGGAATGCCTACCCTCTGCCCCTCATATCTGATCTTTTAGAAGATATAACAGATGCTAATCACTTCACCAAGATGGACATCTGGTGGGAATACAACAACATTCGAATTTGCGAATCAGACCAATGGAAGGCAGCCTTCATCACCCCCCTAGGGGTTTTCGAACCTAGGGTAATGTTCTTTGGATTTTCCAACGCCCCCTCCACTTTCCAATCATTCATGAATCACATCTTCGCCGATATGATTGCAGAACGCTGGTTGAAGATCTACATGGACGATCTAGGTATTTGTACTAAGGGCCCTCTTTCCCTACATCATGAATGCACTCGACGAGTTCTCCTTTGATTGCGCAAGCATAACCTCTCCGTCAAATTATCTAAATGCTTCTTCGACTCCCAAACAATGGAGTATCTCGGTCTCATCATCGGAAAAGGGGACATACAAATGGACCCCCACAAACTCGCCACCCTCAAGGACTGGAAACCCACCACAACCGTCACTGGCATAAGATCCTTCATCGGATTCGCCAACTTTTACAGAAAATTCATCCCCAATTTCTCCAATATTGTCGCTCCCCTGGTCTTCCTCACCAAGAAAAACGAAACTTGGAATTGGACCCCCCTCCAGCAAAAGGCGTTCCAATCCCTCATTTCCGCCCTCTGCTCTGCCCCAGTCCTTGCCCTCCCTGACCCTTCAAAACCATTTTCTGTCATGACGGACGCTTCCCTATTGGCCACTGGGGCAGTCCTTATGCAACCAGACCCCAACAGTGACCTTCGCCCCTTAGCCTACTTCTCCAAAACCCTAGCCCCTGCCGAACGCAACTACGATATCTATGATCATGAACTTCTCGCCGTTATCCTTGCCCTCTCCGAATGGCGCCATCACCTACAAGGTGCCAATCACCCCACCACGATCATCACCGACCACAAAAACCTCTCCTACCTATGCGACCCACGCAAACTCTCCTGACGACAAGCTCGATGGGCCCTCTTCCTCCAAGACTTCGACATCGTCTGGAAAGTCACCCCCGGCACCAAAATGGGACCGGCAGACGCCCTCTCCCGACAAGATCACATAGATACCTCCCTCCACAATACCGACTCCTCTATTGTGCCAGAACCCCTAGTAATCAACGCACTGGACCTCACACTCACTAACCTCATCAAATCCTCCACACAAACCGACCCACTGGTTGTCCATGCCTTAGAGGCAATATCCTTGTCCTCCCCCCTCTTTCCCTGCTCACTCGCCTTCAACTGGACTTTCAAAAACGGTCACCTGTTTTTCCACCAACGGATGTACATTCCACCTTCGGCCAGATCCTCCCTACTCCACACCATTCACTCCTCTCCACTCACTGGTCACATGGGCATCTTTCGCACCAAATCCATCCTTGAGCGAGACTTCTGGTGGCCGGGACTCACCACCTTCGTCAAACACTTCATTATGGGATGCCCCATATGCCAGCAAAGCAAAGTTAACACTCACCCTTCTCACCCCCCCCTTCTACCTATCGCCTCTACCTCCACCCTACCCTTTCGCCAACTCTCCGTCGACCTCATCACCGATCTCCCACCATCCAACTCCTTCGATTCTATCATGGTCATGGTCGACCATGGCCTTACTAAGGGGGTAATACTCCTCTCCTGTTCTAAGACCATTGACGCTGCCGGAGTAGCCTCCCTCTTTTTCCACAATGTTTTCAAACGGTTTGGCCTCTATGACTCCATCATCTCTGATCGAGGACCCCAGTTCGCCTCAGCCTTCGCTCTTGAACTCGCACGCCTACTCAAGTATGACATCCGCCTGTCATCCGCGTACCACCCCCAAACTGATGGCCAAACCGAACGAACAAATCAGGAACTCGAAGTCTACCTACGTATCTTTTGTGCTAACAACCCCCACTCATAGTCAAACACTCTCTCCTCTGCAGAATTCCACCACAACTCTGCCCCCCATTCCTCCACCCAGAAATCCCTGTTCTCCCTACTCTACGGCTATGAACCCAGAACTTTCCCCCCACTTGGGAAAACCTTCATCCCTGCTCTAGAAGATCGCCTAACAATGCTTGACGAAAATAGGAAAGAAGCACTCGCCGCCCATGAATCCACCCGAAGAGTGATCTCCTCCTGATCCTTCCGCAGCTTCTCTCCATGGAAAGTCGGAGACCAGGTCTGGCTCGAAGTGACCAATCTCTGCCTAAATCTCCCATCACAGAAATTAGCCCCCAAACGTTACAGCCCCTTTGAAATCACCCACGTTCTATCACCGGTCTCCTACAAACTCCGACTGCCG
The DNA here is from genome assembly GCA_038089835.1 of Retiboletus flavoniger. NCBI lineage: Eukaryota > Fungi > Basidiomycota > Agaricomycetes > Boletales > Boletaceae > Retiboletus > Retiboletus flavoniger. The sequence continues at coordinate 7,974 of JBBPLO010000305.1, forward strand.
CCTTCTTGGCGTATCCATGACACCTTCCACGCAGCCCTACTATCCCCCTACCGGACCACGCAAACTTTTGGCACCCCATTCCTAAAACCACCACCCGACATTGTCAATCGGGAAGAGGAATACGAAGTCGAAACAATCCGCAGTCACAAAGGTCCACAATCCAGAAGACGATTCCTGACCTCATGGAAAGGTTACCCATGCTCGGAAGACACTTGGGAACCCGAATCAAACCTTCTTCACGCTGCCGAGATCTTGTCGACCTATAAAAACCTCCATTCCCTCTAGGGAACCAAGGGCAACGTTTACAAGAAGTCAGTCTCTCCATGAGTATCGCCTTGTCCTAACACACCACCCACTCCCCAGCCTAGCCCTTTGCCAACTATGTCCCAACCCATCTCTCGGAACCCTTCCCCTCTCTCTTCCTCCTCGTCCTCATCCTCACGATCAATACTCCGCTTCCAATGCGCCTTCCCCTCATACCTACCCGAACGAGAGAGACTTTCCCTGTTCTCTACCGTCCTAGAAACCCCCGCTCTCTCCTTGAACATCGAAGCACACCCCAGCTTCCCCAGTGATGAGGTGACCCATTCCCTCGTCCGCACCTATCACACCATCGCTTCGGCCCAACACCTCACTGAAACTTTAACCCCATCCGACCCAACCCTATGCTTTACTCTGAACAAAGCCTCCCGCCATTGCCTAACCACTCTATCCCTTCACGGATTCTCCATTTACGTAGAAGAAATCCCCCATACCCTGATTTTTCCCACAGTTCGATGAGTACTCTCCTCCCTCCCCCATGCGCAAAGAGACCTATACGTACAAAACATAGAAAATTTTCTTCTCTCCCAACCTCACCCCCTTCCTCTCCCCATTCCCCCCCCTCGTTCCAGACCTCTCGTCGATTGACTTACCGATTTCCCGTACCCCTCCACTCCTACCCCAGAACCCACTCTGGAAACCCCCGTCTCCATCCCTATCTCCACCCCTGAGGAACTCCCCCTCGTCAACTACTTCATTCCCGTCACCGTCGAGGACGAACCCCCCCCACCTCCCACCTTTCCAGTTTGCACCGAACCACGTGAGATCCGTCTTCCCAATGGGAACACCGTTCTCTCCTCCCCAGTTCGGGTTAACCCACGGCCAGATATACTCCATCCCGCCCCAGCCACCCTGGCCACCACCTGTTTTCAATGTGGCCTGCGAGGTCATTATCGTCAGGACTGTCCCCACCACCGCTGTGGACACTGCCACCTCTATGCTCCCAGTCATCTCACAGTTGAATGTGTGCTTTTCCAATGTGGCCACTGTAACAACTGGGGTCACACTGAACGCTTCTGCCCCCACTGGAATTGTGGAGTTTGCCACGAACCTGGGCACGTCATCAGTAACTGTCCGTTCGAGGTGCTATCCCCCTCTCAGCAGGGTGCCATCTTTGGAGTCAGGTCACCCACCGGAGGACCTCTTTCATAGGAACGGCTGGTTGCTCAAGCCTGGAGCTCGATTATACGAAGGGGGTAATGTTACAATTTTCTTTCCTCATCATCGTTTCCTGTTACTCGTACACTTCAATCCTCTCATCACCTATAGAGCACGTCATGTCTCTCGAGCACAAGAGGTATATCTCTTTATTGGAGGGCCTTCGATGCTATCCCTAGTTTGTTTTCCCTAGAACTTCGTCCTTCCACTTCGTTCTCCATGGACTCTCGTCTTCTAACTAAGTTCTCTCACACTTAGTCGTTTCCCCAATATCCCCCTAGTTACCTGGTCTGTGCGCGGGAAGTCTCCCTAGTATATATATATTCCTTTACTCTTGTATCTCCTCTCTTCATTCTTGATCTGTGCAATACTAGCATATCATCTAGAGTCACCCTTAGTCCCTTCCCTTAGCCACCTCTGCAACCCTCCGGGTAATCGCTCTCTTATGAATCTCTATCAGACGTCGGTCTCTTAGTGAGTATCGCCTGTAGACGATCCTCGTAGCTCTAGAGCTCTCCTTGTATGCTACGCGTAACAGCAATCTTTGGGTAAGCTGAATCTGATTTCACCTGTATGCATGGTGGTCGACCGATTGGACAGGTCTTTCATGCCATGATAGGACTTACGAAGCATCTTGATGAGTTTTCGTTTGATTTCATCAATCTTTTGGGTCTTTTTAGGGTCCCTGTTTGTTGTAGATCGGAATATGGAAGTTGAGGATTCGGTTCGAGAAGCAGAACTGTAGTAGAATAATCTGTCAGGTCTGGACTTCAAATCCATTGGATTAGTTGGAATATCCTTCGATCACAATAAATAAGGGATGACTGTGAAACCTTCGCCAACTGCAAGAGGGACAAAGTTTCAAACAACCATGAGACGATAAACTGACATCAAGTTTGAACCAACATATGCTATGCTCTCTGGACTAATGTTTGGAGTAGTCGGTATCCTCTGAGGGGAGCTTGAAGGGATGAGATCACAGGGGATGCAAAGCCCACTTGCAGTCGCGAGATCAACCTGCAAGAAACCTGGTGAGCATACATGGACGCAACAGACGAGCACTCATACCAATTTACGAAGCCGGCGTTCGAATATGCCCTGGCGTTCATCAGGTCAGACAAACGTGTCTGAAAGAATGAGCCGCAAAAGCATTTCATCAGATATTGGCGATGTTTCCAATGAAACATATTCATTCTGATTTTGGTTCTGTACAGGTAGGGCAGAGTGAGAATAGGACCTGAGGAAGATGGGATGAGATGAGATGATGTTAATAGCTTCGATGGGTCAACAAGCAAGAGGAAAGTCATGACCTGTAATTGCTCATACCAGGATCAAGATCCAGCACTTGTCCAGTGCCGAGAATGTGGGTAGAGGTGGATGGAAGGGTGGCACGTACTGGCAACCTACTGTGTTGTGTGACATGTCAAAGTTATTTGTATGTCCCGTCTATAAGAATGGTGTGAGGATGCGAGATGATCAATGAACGCCGAGGCACAACTGACGAGAGTCTTTACACGACTTTCGACGGGACTCAACTGAGGTACCAGCCACAAATATATCTTTCCATCTAATCCTGCTGAGGCCACGAAGTCACCGGAGGGGGAGAAAGAAACTGCGCATACAGATGTAGAATGTTGTAAATGTTCTCCAATTGGGTTACCAGCAGCTGCATCCCAGAAACGAACAGTTCGATCTTCAGACGCACTTGCAAAGATGGACCCGTCTGGGGAAAGGATGAGGGAGGTTATCCAGTCGGTGTGACCTGTCCAGGGTCGTCCAATTTGGTGTCCTGTTTCGGAGTTCCAACAGTGAATTGTTTTGTCCCAGGAAGCAGAGAAGAGCCTACTGCCATCATGTGACCAGAGCAGACAAACAACGTGCCATGTGTGGCCGTTCAATGGACCAAGGAGGAGCTTGCCACTCTTGACGTCATACAAGTAAATGTCATCATAGTTGCAGCATGTGAGTTTGTCGCTGTTGGTGACCTACGGGAGACGAGGCACGAGACCAACGTAGGATTTAGTCTACGTGTGAGAAGTGAAGTGGCGCACCTTTTCTTTCTCTTGCCCACTTCACATCCCCACCAGCCATAGCGTTCTGCTACACATAGTCCTAGAGTCGCTCGTTATTTCTCACACCCTATTTTCTTTCACTATCATGCACCTTCTCACCAACCCACTGTTACGACTGAACCATCAGGCAAGGCGGAACAAAGGTTGTCTGGGCTGAGCGTGCCGGGGGAACACGAGGGAACTGTCCCAGCAAGTTCTACTACTGCAAGGGGCGCTTACGACTTTCGAAGGTGTGTGGCGGAGAGGTCAGACCTCAAGGTGGCCCCAAGGGGTGAGGACAAGGGGAGTTGACCAGACAGGAGATGGTTATGATATCGAAGTTAATGGTCAAAGTGGGGAATACAAGATAGTCGTACTATGCTTATATACCAGTGCTAGGAGTGCACAGACCATGTAATATATATGGTATGCATCAGGGTTAGACGAGGAGTCCAAGAGGAGAGATAAGAGGGTATCTATAGACGAGACATGATACGTCGATAAGCAGGCATACCATAAGGTGCATATGATGGCCAGTGGGCTGAAGGGAACACGAGGGAACGCATAGTAGACGCGTAGGCTATGACAGGGGCACGAGATGGTGCAAGACGGAGGATAAGGGTACATGTGGGAGGGACGTGTTGACTAGGACAATAAGGGGGTCCGCGGGGTTACCAGGACATGGGATGGTAGGAGGACCGGGGGCGCGGTAAGTACCAGTCAATAGCGAGATGTGGGTTAGGCGTAAGCATCACGTGGAGGGACGTGTGGTCATGTGGAAGTCACGGGGACCGTGGAGGTCACAAGGATACGGGGGGGACAAGGGATCCTAGGTAGGGACGAGGCTCTGGAGGTAGCCGGGGCTGGGGTTAGCTAAGGTTTAGCTAAGGGTGACCAGGTGGCACGGAGGCTAGTGGTGATGAGGGTAAGCTCAGAGGTAGCTGAGGGCTAGGATGAGGGACAAGGGGATATCGCTGCAGTGGCTAAGAAGAGAGGGGTACTCTCCTGCAGGATAGACAAGGGTGCATGGACGAGGGACGAGGACACATGACGAGGAAAAAGGGTAGGGGCGTGCAAGAGTTGTAACACTAGCTCCCTGTCAAGGGGCAAAGCTCCAGTAAGCCTTACAATCTTTAGAGGGGACGTCGGGGATGAGGGAGGTCATGGAAGTCGCGGAGGAGCGCGAGGTAGTCCAAGTATGCACGGGTGTGGAGGTAAGGTCGTACGTTGGTGTCCCAGGAGTGGAGACGTACAAGGGTAGGTTCATGGGGAGCGACAGTAGGTCTTTGACTTTTGGTTGGGGGGCATGGTGGTAGAGGTCAAAGGGGATCTCAGTGGGCGAAGAGGGAGGAGTGAGGTTTTATATATGAGGGGAGAGAACTCTAGGGTGGGCGTTCTCAGGTATCGGGGGTCATCGGATTGGTTACCGGCAAAGTGGGGGTAGACGATAGAGAGGTTACCTCTGGAGTAGGGGTGAGAACCATGGAACTGGGCGAAGACGGGGGTGACCAGGTAAGCCTTTGTTAGACCAGGGCTGGACTGGGCAACGGTATGCTGTGGGACAAGGAGCTTTGATGATCCAGCGCTGTACTGGAAGGGCTAGAGGGGAGACCATGGGCTGTTTATACACTGCCAGTGTACTTCCGCAGAAGATTGAGACGACCCCGAAGGGTAGACCGAGGGTGGTGTTTGTGACCAAGGATTCCTGGGTTGTCTTCCAGGGCAGGGATTTCCGGGTAGTTTCCGGAGCAGGGGTTGTCGGGTTGGTGCCGACGCAAGGGAGTCGAGTTGATGTCGACGCAGGGTAGTTTATCCTCATTGCGGAGGTGACAAGGACAGGCTAAGAACTGTGTGAGGACGGAGTCGATGTCGTGGGTAGTCTATTCTCATCTCGGAGAAGGTCGGAGGCGCGTGCGAGGGCAGAGGTGTCAAGGGGATATCGACCGGATGTGCAGTTTTAGCCACATGCAGGTGGTAAGGCGAGCACCTCTTGGCAGGAGTGAGCTGCCTGAGGTGGGAGAGCGAGTACCTCCCAGCAGGGGTGAGCTGCTGAAGGCGAGGGAATGAGTACCTCCTGGCAGGGGTGAGCTGCCGAAGGTGAGGGAACGAGTACCTCCTGGCAGGGGTGAGCTGCCGAAGGCGAGGGAACGAGTACCTCCTGGCAGGGGTGAGCTGCCGAAGGCGAGGGAACAAGTACCTCCTGGCAGGGGTGAGCTGCTGAAGGCGAGGGAACAAGTACCTCCCAGCAGGGGTGAGCTGCCAAAGGCGAGGGGATGGGGGAGAGAGAGCCGTGGAACCGGGGGTCAGGTTGGAGTTATACCAGTGGATCTTTTATACACGATCAGTGTACTTCCATAGAAGGTTTAGACGGGCTAAGATGGGCTGGGCGTGAGGTGGCAAGGTTGTTCGAAGTTTTGATGAGCCAGCACTATACTGGCGTGGAGAATGCAGTTTAACCTCATGCTGGAGGTGACAAGGATGTGAAGCTTTGATGGACCAGCGCTGTACTGGTGGAGATGCTGGAGGGTTCCAACCGAGGGCACAGTTTAACCACATGTCGGTGGGGCGAGGGGGAAGCTGGGGGTTGCTGGATAGGCCGAGTGTGCAATTTTACCACATGCCGGTGGTACGAGGGGCCAAAGCGGGGGTGTAGGAGAAATAAAAATTCCTTAGACAAATCGCTCGAACCCCTGAAGGGTCCTTGTGGTACTCAGAATGCTTGCTTCAGTTTGCTGCAAGCTATGCTTGCCTTATGCTCACCTTGCATTGTCTTTCAGAACGTTGGTTTGGTGATGTCTCATCCCCAAACCAGAGGATCGCCTGATGGCTCTCCACCACTACTACCTCCCGGCTTTTGAGATAAAAGACGGGGATCGACCCCGATCCCAGAAGCTGGACAGGGGACCTGGAAGGCCAACAAGGTCTGTGGCAAGATCCAGACAAGGGACGACGAGGAAAGGACAACAGCGGCACAGAGGAGTCATCCGAGGAGGAGAGAGGAGGGTTCCGGTGGGCCACAGAAAAAAAAATTGTGGGTATCGGTTGACAAGGTGTCAAGTGGGTTCAAGGCTAGGCCAGGGGTACTTTAAGCAGTTTTACATCATGCTGAGGATGCGAGGGGGAGGAGAAAGTGAACGCGTAGTCCAGGGAATCATCCCGTGCAGACAGAGGGTGAGGGTAAGGTGTGCATGTGCCCAGGGAATTACCCTGTGCAGGCCGAGGGTGGAGGAAGGTGGGACAGGGGCTGGTCAAGATTGACCGGAGGGGTGACCAAGGAGGTCCAAGGAGTGGTGCAGTTAGTTAGAGCTGTGCGCCAGCCTAGGTCAGAAGACCCACGAGAGGGAGAACGATGGGGATTCCAAAGTTCGACATGGAGGAACCAGGCTAGAGGTACTAGTCGGAGGGGTAGCCGGGCTTGGGTGTTACCAGCTGGGACAGGGTGGGTAAGTTTTGAGACGTTCTGGGTCTACTTCCATGGTAGGTGGTGGTCTTCCTCGGGTGAGGTGGTACAGAGAACGAGGTAGAAAGTTTTGTGACATTCCCAGGTCAGCCAAGATAAGGGGTGGACTCGAGAGTCCCAAGGAGGGTACCAGAGTACTGGAGTGAGGAGTTTAACGACGTTCTTAGGTCACTCTTCCCTTAGTGAGGGTGGACAGGGGCATGGCAAGGGATGACCTGGAGGGTCGGCGGGGATCGGAATAAATCCACAGGTGACAAGGAAATCGAGGGATATCCGCTGCAAGTCAGATCAAGGAGACCAGTGGGGATCAGCATGAGATACGAGAGAGTCAAGTACAACTCATCAGATGTTGCAGCTCAAGAGGTGAAGGGCAAGCGAGGGTGAGGTAACGAGTGCGGGGATTTGGATGCACCTGATAGTGCTCCGTAGGGATTCACTTTGACCATTTGTTACGACTGAACCATCGGGCAAGGCGGAACGAAGGTTGTCTGGGCTGAGCATGCTGGGGGAACGCAAGGGAACTGTCCCGGCAAGTTCTACTACCGCAAGGGGCACTTATGGCTTTCGAAGGCATGTGGTGGAGAGGTCAGACCTCAAGGTGGCCCCAAGGGGCGAGGACAAGGGGAGTCGACCAGACGGGAGATGGTTATGATATCAAAGTTAATGGTCAAAGTGGGGAATACAAGATAGTCGTACTATGCTTATATACTGGTGCTAGGAGTGCACAGACCATGTAATATATATGGTATGCGTCAGGGTTAGACAAGGAGTCCAAGAGGAGAGATAAGAGGGTATCTATAGACAAGACGTGATACGTCGATAAGCAGGCGTACCATAAGGTGCATATGATGGCCGGTGGGCCAAAGGGAACACGAGGGAACGTGTAGTAGACGCGTAGGCTATGACAGGGGCACGAGATGGTGCAAGATGGAGGATAAGGGTACACGTGGGAGGGACGTGTTGACTAGGACGATAAGGGGGTCCGTGGGGTTACCGGGACATGGGACGGTAGGAGGACCAGGGGCGCGGTAAGTACCAGTCGATAGCGAGATGCGGGTTAGGCATAAGCATCACGTGGAGGGATGCATGGTCACGTGGAAGTCATGGGGACCATGGAGGTCACGAGGATACGGGGGGGATGAGGGATCCTAGGTAGGGACGAGGCTCCAGAGGTAGCCGGGGCTGGGGTTAACTAAGATTTAGCTAAGGGTGACCAGGTGGCACGGAGGCTAGTGGTGACAAGGGTAAGCTCAGAGGTAGCTGAGGGCTAGGATGAGGGACGAGGGGATATCGCTGCAGTGGCTAAGAAGAGAGGGGTACTCTTCTGCAGGATAGACGAGGGTGCATGGACGAGGGACGAGGACACGTGATGAGGAAAAAGGGTAGGGGCATGCAAGAGTTGTAACACCCACATGATGCCGTCCCACCTGACTACGAAGCGGAACGCTACGCTGCCTCACGGCAATCCCTCGTTAACGACTTCAACATCTCGGAAGAAGACGCGGCCACTCACCTCACCAACATATGGCTCAAGCAGAACGCCATCGACCGGGAAGAATGGGATGCCCAAATACAGATCGAGGCCCAGCTAGCCCACCAACAAGAGGAACAAAAGCAGGTAGAAGCCGAAGATCTACAGAGACGACAAGAGGAAGAACGTGAACAAGCCAAGCAAGAGGAACGAAAGAAGAACCGAAACAAGTTCCTCCCATTCACTGACATTCCCATGTCCGCCAACTCCCCAGTCATACCATCCCCCCTTGCATTGCACAAACTATGCAAAGGAGAATTCTGCAAACTCTACTTTTTCACCAACAAAGGTCTTGCTGATGCTCAGGCCACATCATACTCTGCAGATGACGAGGTGCTCACCCTCACCCAAGACGAGCATGGCCTCCACTCATTTATCCCTCTTGCTTCGGCCAAGGCCAAACAACACGTCATCGACAACAAAGACCTAACATGGCAGCAAATAGACAAGGCTACCCATCGTATTCTGCAGGCCATGAGAGAGTCTGGTTGGGAAGAGTCCCGCATCAAGATACACCTAGAGTTCTGGATGGTGCTCGGTTCCCACAACTGGCGCCACCATGCTGACAAGCGGTGCAGGTGAACCCTCATATACTACCAAGCAGTTGTTCGGAGACGCTGGCACGATACTCTTGGCACTCCCAGCTCCTTTAACCTTAAATACATCCAACAAACCACTCTGGATGACATCCGATCTGAGATCATGGATGCTGCCTCAATAGCTGCAGCCAATGATGCCAACCAGGTGAGTATTTTCTTACATTTACTCAATATCACATTCTCATAACATATCCTATCGCTTCCTTACCCCACTTCAACCACCATCATCTGCTTCTACCTAACTACTTCTGCCCCCTTCCTTGGGCTGCTACGCCCAATAACACCTACCAGCCTCTATGCCACAATTACCATCGGGCCTCTATGCCCAATAATACCACCATACTGGCTACACGCCGCAATTACCACTGGGCCCCTACGTCCATCCATGATTTGCACCCCTGTGCATAATTCTATCCCGCTACGGATAACAGGCCACAAACTGCCTCTCAACCCTATTTGCTTCCTCCCTTTTGTCACAAACTATGCCCTCACATCTCCCAACCTCGTCCCATCAGAGGCATCCCAGTGGCACTAAGCACACTGCCCCTCCTTCACCCACCAGCTATGACAATGCATACAAACGCACCCGCTCCTTTCGTACCCAACACAACCCACCCACTAGCGCCCCCAATACGGACCCACTCCCACCATGCGCAGTCTGCCTCAGCATTGACCTCCACTCCATCCCAGTTTCTGAATGCGACAAAGAAAAAACTTGGGATGGCAAACACGACGCATTCGCCAAGCGCCACAACAGACAACTACTCGTCAAAGCCACCGACCAACGCCTCTGTATGAAGTGGCAGCACAAAGAAGAATGCATACAGAAGCGCTGCTTTGCCCACCTCTGCTCAGGATGTGGTTCCACTTCTCACGGAGCTTACTGTTGCCCTCACACACAAAAGAGACCGGCCACAAACCCCCTATAAGCCAGACGCCTGGGAGCGCCTCCTTCACGACGCAGGAATTTTTCAGGAATACAGTAATATCCCACAAGGACTTAGACACAGCTTTATAGTAGACTTCCCCAATATAATACGCATACAATCCCCCCCAAATTCCCCCTCAGTTTTTACCTACCATGACCAAATGGACGAAATAGTACATAAAGAAATCACGAAAGGTAGATACATCGGACCATACCCCCTACCTCTCATCGAACGCGCAATCAGCCCCTACCAAACTTCCCCCCTTTCCATCATTCCCAAGCCCGGCAAGCCGGGAAAGTTTCGTTTAGTCCAAAATTTCTCCTTCCCCATCTCTCCTAATGCTGCTAACTCATCCCAGTCCATAAATTCATACATAGAACCCTCCAACTTCCCCACCTCATGGGGAAAATTTTCCATCATATACCTCCTAATTTCACGCCTCCCCCCAGGTTCTGAAGCAGCTATGCATGACATTGCTGAAGCTTACCACACCATCCCCCTGCACCCATCACAGTGGCCCGCAGCAGTGGTACGTACGTCACACACGCATGGATGCATCAATACATGCACTGCATTTGGAGCCACCTCTTCAGCTGGATTCTACGGACACCTTGCAGACACAGCTGCCGATCTATTCTGGTTCCACGGCATTGGCCCCCTCGACAAATGGGTCGACGACCATATATTTATCAGAATACCATGCCAACAACTTGCTGGATACAACAAAGCCCGAACTCTGTGGCATGCCACAATTAGCCAATACAACAGACGCAAAGAAGGCAGCCACCTCTGGTTCCAGGGGCGATCACTGCAAGATGGTTCCCATGAGGAGTTTAACGAATCATGTGCACAGCCCATACGTGACTTATTAGGATTATCTCCATGCTCCATCCATGATGCCAAATTCACATACAACTTAGATGACATAGATGCACTTTCCGATACCCTAGGTATACCCTGGGAAAGATCCAAAGACCAGCCGTTTAATCACACCACCACGTATATAGGTTTTGTATGGAATCTACAAGACCACACCGTCTCACTCAGCCCCAAGAAAGCAGAGAAGTATCTCATAGCAATCCAGGAATGGATCACATGAGGCACGCACTGCCTCGAACACGTCCAAAAACTATATGGTAAATTACTCCACACAACCTCACTTGTCCCTGCAGGTAGAGCCTATTTAACGGGGCTAGAACGCATGCTTGCCATATGCGAAAAGAAACCCTTCCTCCGGCATTGCCCAGACAAATCAATCGCAGAGGATCTGGAATGGTGGCTTAAAACCATCTCCTTGGGGGCAGCATCTCGACCCATCAAATCCCCTCCAACCTTTGTGGACCTCTCCGCATTCTCAGATGCTAGCTCTGGCATCGGAATTGGCATCATCATCGCAACACGCTGGGGGGCCTGGAGACTCCTCCCAGGCTGGCAACATCGAAACGGTAGGCGAGATATCGCGTGGGCTGAAGCCATCGCATTTGAGTTCCTCATCCTCTCCCTTGCCTCCACCATCAACTCGAAGCAGCATCTCCTTGTCTATGGAGACAACACGAGCGTTCTCGAAAGCTGGAGAGTCGGCAGACACCGGAATAGCGCTGTCAACTCTGTTTTCAAGCAAATACACTCCTTCCTGGCAAGTGAATCCTCCCCCCTCCTTGGCATCATTGCTCGCTTCGTCCCAAGCGAATACAACCCAGCCGATGACCCATCCAGAGGCATATACGGAGACCCCAATCTCCTCCTCCCTCACATCCCTCTTTATCCCCACTTCAATGACCTCATCATCGACTTCTCAGAACCCCCCCACCCAAGGGAGCTCCACGCAATCGCCAATGGTATCCTTCCCGTACCCGCCGCCAAACTCATTAACCGCCTTCAGCGTGAACAGGAAGTTCGAGATTGACAACATGCAAACCAGCATAACCTTGACAAAGCCATCCACTTTTCCCACCACAACCTATAAACCATCCACAGTGAGATTCAAGGGCCCTCTCCCTCCCAATGCCCCTGCCAACGTCCCCCAGGCGAAACCTCGCCCATACAAACCTGACCTCACCCCTGCTCCTTCCTCCTTACACCCTCACTGTCTCGCATGTCAGCGCCTCCTTTTATGGCGCCCGACCCATTCACACCCACGCTCCTCAAGATCTGACAACAACTCATTCAACATGCTTTCAGACGAAGACCTAAACTCCATCCTGCATGTTATTGGAGCATCATGGGCGGATTTGACCAAGGAACTGTACAGAATAGGTTTACTTACTTTCCACGTCTACTGCAATGTGCATGACATCCCAAACCAACATTGAGCACCAATCTCCTCCAATCTCCTCTCCGCATTTCTAGCCAGCTGTGCAGGAGTACTTTCTGGATCCACCATTGCCAACTACGCTGCAGCAATCAGGGCATGGCACATACTCCATGGGCTAGAGTGGAACATCAAAGAACTAGAATACAAAGCATTACTCGAAGGTGCGAACAGACTTGCTCCCTCCTCCTCCAAACAACCCAAACGTGCACCATTTACTGTGGAAATTCTAGAAAAATTCTGCCACTCAATGGACATGAACGATCCTCGAGACACTGCAATATTTGCATGCATTACATGCACGTTCTACTCCATCACTCGTTTAGGTGAATTTACAGTCCCTGCCATATCAAAATTTGACCCCACCAAACACATATCGCACGCCGGGCTCGAATTCACTCACAATCATGAAGGCCTTCCTGTAATTACTTTTTCCCTCCCATCCACAAAAACATCGCCTGAAGGCGAGCAAGCCCACTGTGCCCCACATGATCCCAAATCCCTCACAGATCCCAAAACAGCCATCAACAATCACCTGTGCATCAACCCTGCCTTACCATCACACCACCTCTTCACATGGAAGCACCCCAGCAGCGGGCTCCGGCCACTCTCGAAGAAGGAGGTCACTAAATGTATCGAATCCATCAAAAAACTCCACCCTGATATGCCTGACCTCAAAGGTCACAGCTTAAGAATCGGTGGTACACTCCATTACCTTCTGAAAGGAGTACCCTTTGACGTTGTAAAAACCATCGGACGATGGTCAAGCGAATCATTCACCATTTATCTCAGGCACCATGCACTCATCCTTGCCCCTTTCCTTCAACAACAACCTCTACTTCTCGACAACCTTCGTCAATACATACTCCCACCAGTTAGATAGACATATTTACAGTGAGTCGCTGCTCCTAACATCGGGGCTTCACTCACGTGATGCGTCACCTGCTCCTACCCTTCAGGGTCCACAGCTCGCTCGCCCCAACAGTCCAGAGTCCAGTTTCAGGCTGGAAAAGCCTACGGCTTTTCGCCCACTCACATACTAGCATTACCGTACCATACATACCTGCACTATATACACATTCCTTCCTTTGTCTCACTCACACTGCTCTACCTGAGATTGCATACATTCTGGGATTGCCCATCAACTCCCAACACCGACGATCACCCCAAGTCACCTTAGCACTGAATGCATAGATGGTGACCTACGGGAGACGAGGCACGAGACCAACGTAGGATTTAGTCTACGCATGAGAAGCGAAGTGGCGCACCTTTTCTTTCTCTTGCCCACTTCACATCCCCACCAGCCGTAGCGTTCCACTACATGTAGTCCTAGAGTCGCTCGTTATTTCTCGCATCCACCCACCACTCCCTTTCACAGACTTCGTACAAATCAATTATTCTTCATCCTTTGTCCGATGCTGCTCCACTCAAACCTGTCGTTCAAGTGTAGCTGTTCGCTGCCCAACCCACCCTCACAGCTCGCTTGCCCCGACAGTCCAGAGTCCAGTTTCGGGCCAGAAAAGTCTATGGCTTTTCGCCCACTCACATACTAGCATTACCATACCATACATACCTGCACTATATACACATTCCTTCCTTTGTCTCACTCACACTGCTCTACCTGAGATTGCGTACATTCTGGGATTGCCCATCAACTCCCAACACCGACGATCACCCCAAGTCACCTTAGCACCAAACGCATAGATATACATATGTGAGTGAGTCACAGGTACATAGTGTTGGTTTCACAAGGTAGTACACATCTCAGAAACTGATAAATAGTGGTACTTGGACAATTTAATTCTGGGAGATATTAGGAGAGGGAATTGGGGACCCAGCCTGCCGGGAAAAACCATGAGCGCTCCAATCCAAGAAATTGTCATCTTCACTGCCAGCATCATCATCTCTCTCAGGAAACAAACAGGAGGTTTGATCAATTAACCCATAGCCGTCACGTTCCAGGGTGTGCTTGACATCACTGGCCTGCCATTTAGCCTCCTTTGACAGGGCCTCTGCTTCCTCACATTCATCTGCCACCATTGAACAGACAATCTTGAGCTCCTTCAGGCGAAGGCGTTGATATCTTGCACATGCTGCAAATGTGGCACGACTTGCTCATGCAAGCTTCAATAGATGCACTGCATGGAGATCATCGATCTCCAGGTTTCTCCTCACTGAAACCTGTGATGGAATTATTACAATTAATTATTAAAATGTTCAGAACTTATTCCTGACCAATGTCAACAATGGTTTGAACTTCTTGTGAGGCACCTCCTCCATATTGTCCAAAGGCAGGGTGTCTGGAAGCAGGGTGTCTGAAGGTAGGACATCTAGAGACAGGATGTATTGATGATAGCTGCGTTTCAGGGGAGACGTACTATGAGGGTTCACTTCTGCAGTTGCAGGTGAAGGAATGTTCGTAGCAGGGCTGGTGATGATCACTTTTGACAATGGTGGGGTTGTTGGTGTCATGGTTCGTCCAGTGGCAGATCATGCCACCACCTTTGATGAAGGAGGGCTGGGTGATGTGACTTTGGATAATAGCGGGGCACTGTGAGTAATGGGCAGGCTCAATGGCAAAGAGCCTGAAGTGGCAGGAAACTTTGGCAGGCATTTGACTCATGATTCGAGAAGCAACATTGAGACAAGCACTTGAGGTGGTTATGGGTGGAGCCAGCATTTCAGCTAGAAAGCTTTGTAAGCAGTACGCACAGCGAGTCATGGCTGCGAGTCACTAACCATGGCAATTTGAGGACTGCCACCACCCATGATGGGCTCTACTGGAATGTTGAATCTTTCTGATGAAATTGGAATGCTGAATCTTTCTGATGAAATCCCAACCTCCTTCTTTTGCCCTACCTGCTCAGTGGAGTTTCTCAATGAAGACACTATTGTAAATCACCTTTCGTTGAATACCTGTGGATGGTGGTGGTTTCAAGAGACCTCTTCACCTGACCTAGAACTTGCAGCACACAATGGTAAGCTACAGTCATGCTGAGAGGCTCTTGTTGACCTGGTCAATTTAAAGTTCGTACTGGATGGGATTGTCACATACCGGATTTTCACCAAGTCCGCTCCAACCCTCCGAACCCATCTCTGGTCTCGTACTCACCAACTCCGACGTTATCTCGCTCGGAAGCTCAACTCCGAGACTCCGGAGGTACCCTTAGAATATTCCCATATGTCTCTTCATTCTTGTTACGTTAGTCTCTCTCCATTTGTATT
>JBBPLO010000306.1:7007-23532 GCA_038089835.1 Retiboletus flavoniger
ACATTCTCCATCCAGGAGTTCGCTGCAAAGGTATTCGTTCATATTTCCTGAGACACGGTTCGCATCCCACACGCATACAGTATAAACCATCTATGGTTCAAAATGATGGTACAAAGCCAGTGAGGACGCGTCTGTTGAGAAGAACAGCGCTGTGGCGCTGACGCACTATTCTAGTGGATATGGGTAAGACGAGAGCAAGACACCAAATCACCATCAGTCGAGAATCAAGCAGCCGCTATCGTGGAAGCTGCGGCCCTCTGTGAGTCATCGCCCTCATCGCATTACATGAGACTCAAGGTGTCCAAAGTGCAACAAGTGACTGAGAGGGTTGAGCAAATTAAGGTAAGATGGGTGACTTATGGCGCTGTCACATCTGCATTTTACTAGAATGACGCATCAATCCCCGTGCGCACAAACAAGAAAGCAGGTACACAGAGTAAAAAGGAGATTCGAGAACAGGTCGATAATTTGCTCTAGTGCTTGAGGTCTGAGGGCTGACTCTCGTGTAGGCACAAGCCGAAGCAGCTGAAAAGTTGAAGAATATATCCAAGAAGTATGGTTATGTATGTGGGAAGTGGTATGTTTTTGGGGTTTTTTTTCGATCATATGTCACTTTGATCACCAACGATAAGGTTGATTTTTGCACCGTCAGACAAGGTGGATGTAATTTGGAGCAAGATAGCCTGTGAGATGTTTTAGCTATATCTTTCTCGTGGCTAATCTTCTCTAAACAGCATCCTTGGTCTCCGGCCCCCTGTCTTCTACCTCCGCCTTCTGTGCAAAGGTAGCCACATCACCCGAGCATGTTGCCCCTGGGCACAAGCATGTTATATGTGTATATATCCCTGATGCTTATGACAAGGAAGATGTTACTGCCGTACGCCTCAAATTACACTGCTTGTTAGGATATTAACCTCTCATTAGGTCATGAAAGTGCTCTTGAGACAGCATGGGCTCAATCTCAGTGGAGTCAAGTCTGATTTATACACATTAATAGGTAATGGTTTGTTTTCTCTCACGATACATTCCTCACTTTGATTGGAAGGCTTGGACAGCAAACATCCTAGTGGCATACCCTCAACTGTAGGTAGTCTCCATCTCTTCTGGTCAAATATACTGTAATTTAAAGTGTGTATAGGTTTGGAAGAATGTGTCATTGTTAAATGATTCTGAGATCAAGGTATATATGTGATTGCTATTTGAGCATTGAGTTGATATCACCTGTAGGAGCTGAAAGAAGCATATTATGCTAAGCTGTCTCTTTCAAGAGCTGAGACAACTACCACAGTGGATACATCCAAGGGTTCTAAGCCAGCTAAAGGAAAGTCTAAAGTGCTTGTTAAAAGGAAGGTTGAAGAGGATCCCTTTGTATCTGATGATGAGACTGATTCCAAGAGTGGAAATTTGGGTGGAAGGAAGAAGGCTCACAGGAGTAGAAGTGATGGAGGTAGCAATAAATCACCAGCTAAGAGAAACAAAATCTTGTAATAGGGCAGTTTGGAGTAGCATTCCATCTTTGTATTCTAAAAAGATAGGATATGTTGGATTTAATTTATAAGTTTGATGGACTGTTTGAGGGATGATAATCTTTGCAGTATCCTTGAACCACCAAGATCATCTTCACAATGAATCACATTCATGAAAAAACTATCTACTGGAAACATTAGCACAATACTCTATAAAGGAAGCGAACATCAAGCATTACTATCCCTTGGCAGTGTAACCTGCTCTTCTATCCAAAAACTGTGAGGCAAACTGTGATGATCTGACCAGCTCATCTTTTCTGCTAGTCTTCGACTGTTGTGAGTAAGCTAGAGGTTGGACAAAATTATCTACAAATTGTTGAGCTTGTCGTGTTTGCCACGAGTCAAGAATAGAAAGGGCTACTCGGATATACATCCAAAGTGCCTGGTGAGTGGGATATTCCTGCACAAGGGAGATGGCATGTTCCAGTAGACCATTCTCAATAATTATACCCCTCAAGGACACATCTCCGCTCTGGAAAGCAGCCTGGGAGAGGGTGAGGATGAAGTGGATCGCGCTGTAGTCAGACACATGATGGTCGATCCACCCCTTGATTCCTGCGATTTCGTTGCGGAAAGCCGGAACAAAGGCGACAGTATCCGTACCAGAGATGTAATCCGAAAGAAGACTCCGCATGCATATCTGTCGATGTGTCCACGCGAAGTAATTTCGTGGATAGAGTTCGCACGCTCGAGAAACCAGCGCGAGTTCTTGTTGGAGTGCTTCTTGGGAGGTGAATTGAAGGCGACAACAGGAATCTACCCCCACAATGCCCGAGAATGGTGAATCGTGGGCGGGACTGAGAAGCCATCGCCTGTGATACCATAACTCGGCATGTTTGGCGCAGTGCTGTGATGAAAGAAGGGACGCCGTGAAACGCAGTTCAGCGTGTGGATCGATCAGATGCATCCGAACGAGATGCTTTCTGGTATTAAGAGCTGTCTGGTGGGATGGATTGGCGAGTAGCAGAATGGACGATGAGGAAGCTAATACGCGGACTAGAGAGGGGTCGAGATCCTTATTCCAGTGGATCATTATCGTCGGCCGCGTTGGTACGCAGCTTCGAGCAGACTTGAAGACACCAACAGCATGGAGATAAAGTTTGTAAAGGATTTTTTGAGGAATACCGAGGTTTTCTTCTACGAAAAGGAATGGGGAAAATGTTGGCTTCGACTCGGTGTTATCTGGATTCTGAGTTTGCGTCCAGACGGAGCCATCTCCGGGAAGGATCTCAATTGTCTGACTGGAAATATATGGCTGGTGCATATGTTTCGAATGAGACTACTCACGGACACTTGATTAGGAGAGAAACAAGGAGTTCATACGTTTCCGAGGTTGAGGGCGAGGCAACAAGAGAAGTCATGATACTGCTGGTGGCGAGTCGGTGCTACGCTTGGCAAGTTGGATGCAGTCACCGTGTGAACAGACACTCTGGAAGATACCATGAGTCTGCGATAAAGTCCACTACGACTCAAATATGCCCTTGGCTCAACAGTCGTTTCTTTTACGTTTCCACGAGGAAGCAGAACTTTATCGTGGTTACCTGACATTCCTGTGACAAGAGAATGCCAATGTACATTCCAGGTCGGCCAATTCCCCTTCGTCATCTGCCTGACGGCTTCCGTGCCCCGCACTATTCAGCACCCAAGCCATGTTAGATTCCACCATGGCCAGGAGGCTCATCCACGTTCTCGTTTCTATCTACGTTACCAGTGGTATCGTCTACTCGTCGTATTCTCTGTTGATGACCACAGCGCTGAAGATAGAAGGATGGTTCGCTCCTATCCCCGCAGGCACGGTGAGAAATGGTGTAAAACTGCGCAATTCCAAGCACGCCTTGATCCCCTCGAACCTTCCTGAAGAGATGTTGTATTGGCCAACCACACCTAACGACAGGAATGACATCCGAAGCAGCGAAGTCGCGATGAGAGAATCGCTCTTTCTCTCGAAGGCCTTCTCCCAAAGCATGCAACCATGCAAAATCGTTCCATTTTACTACAAAGGTTCAGCGACTTTCGAAGACGACGACATCACCATCACTACTCTCGTGACTTTCAATCGATTCAAGGTATTTGCGGAACTAGCCAAACGATATAGAGGTGCGAGTATAGTCTTTTTGGAGTTATTAGTTTATACAATTTGCATAGGTCCCATATCCGCCGCCGTTCACGTGGTCCCCAGCGACTCCCGTGTTGTCCTCGATGCATTACACGACTTGTATATATCCACACCAGGAATGTCCAGTTTCGTTGATGTACACCTCGTTCTCTCCCCATTCGCTCGCCAACTGAATACATGGCGCAATGTCGCTCGCTTATTCGCACGTACGGAATTCGTCATGATGCTGGATGTCGATTTCGCCATTTGTACCGACTTTCGGGGCCATGTTCGGGCCAGCTTGGACGGTGAGGTTGGGCGTAGCCTTCGGGACGGCCACTCGGCATTGGTAGTTCCAGCGTTCGAATACCTCGACCAACAAGATGGTGTCGATCCGGATACTTTTCCAAGTGATAAAAAGGTTCCTTTGATCCTTCCCTCTATTAAAACCAAGATAAAACCATTTCAGGTCCTGCTGGAGCTTGTCAAAACGGGGAAAATAGGCATGTTTCATACATCTTGGACTCCGGGGCATAAAAGCAGCGATTACCCACGATTTTATGCTGCTGTTCCGGGGGAGGTGTACGGAATCAACCAGTATGAGTCCGCATACGAGCCGTACGTCATCTTTAAGAAGGAAGGGCCACCTTGGTACGTGCTAGGATTTAGTGATTGTACGCCTGCCTACCATGTGGGCTCACACTGTAGGTGCGATGAGCGCTTCGTGGGATATGGCGGAAACAAGGCGGCTTGTTTATATGAAATGTATCTATCTGGAATGTCGTTTTTTGTCCTCGCGGACCATTTCTTGGTCCACCAAAGTCATGCGTATGAAGAAGCCGCACGCAGACTCGAGGTACGTGGTCACTCTGTTGTCCGTAACGTTGCCTCTGAGGTGCATGGGTCGCTTGCCTCTTGAAGCGTAAAAGTAATCGCAAGATTTATCAAGATTTTAAAGAGGAAATATGCCTCCGGTGAGTATGCCTGATGTTTATCATCTGTTTCTCTTTTCAAATGAACTTATTTATCGTGATCCGAAGGTATCTCCGACAACACCGTGACGCAGGCACGCTGAACACCACTCTAGGACACAACGTCATCGAGGAATGTAAGAAGCTCAAAGGGGTCTCAAGTTCAGCTACATACGTATGTTTCTCCGTGTCGTATTCGAAGTATTGCCAACGTTCGTGTAGATCATGGACGGAAAGGTGTAGAGCATTTCCTGTCTTAGTATCCCTTCAGTGTTCGGTTCAAAGACAATGTAAACTATGGCCTGTCGCTTGCGGACGGTGGGTACGAATCTCGACAGGCTTTCGGCACACTTCAGCACCATGTATGCCTCTTCCGACCTATCGTTGTCCACTGCAAGGTAACCGCACAGTGGAGTACATCCTAAATTGGAACGCCGGGCCGAGGCTCAGACGTTTACAGCACGTTCTCGGTCTCCAGCAGAATTCTAGCTCAACTCTAAGCCTCCCAGGCATGAGGAACCAACGCCAACCAGCGTGCGCACGGTGCTACATTACACATGCTCAAGTAAAGTTGTGACAGTCTCCTATTTTCGGTCAGCCACAACCAGTGCCATTCATATCGGTAAAATTTAAACGATCAAGTGCCTGAGCTATCCTGCCTGTCCCGAAGCATTTCTGTCGGACAGTCGTGATCCCTAGGGGATCAAATGCATAATACATGTAAGCACTACTTAGCAGACAGCGCACTACAAATACCGCAGCACCTTCTTCCTGTGTATATCTGCGGTTCAGGTCATAAACTACCATTCCTTTGACCGACACATCCAGGTTGTGGATACTTGACTCATCGCGCAAGACTCCCGCGCTCGACCTACTTTTCTCATCCAGAGTCGTCTCTTGACGATTTCTTCTCCGAGGAGGAGAGTACAGTGATGGCCAGGAGCCATCAAGTCAATTACTCATCATCCGTTCAACAGGGGTATGTGCAACTCACATTCAAGGTTTGCAAATGACATCAATTTCCTGCAGGGCAGCCCCGCACGAGCTTCGGTTCCTGAGGTCTCTCAACGAGAGTCATGAGATCCACCCCCCTATGGCGAGCGGCCGAGCGGCCGAGCTCGACTTCTGTCGTTATCATGCACATGGCTTGCCTCGCTACCATTTCCCGACCCAGCTGATAGACATCTGCGCGCAACAGCTGAAGAGCACGCTGCGAGTCATTCGTTATGGTCATATCTGTTCCCCTGACGCAAGTGAAACACCTACAGTCGTCTAGTCCAATTTCGGTGTCAATTTTGCCTTTTTCGCCCACCACCTGCTCTGTTATCCTCAGCTCCGCACGTGGTATCCCGTAGAGAACTGAACAGACCTAGCCCTACACAGCTTGACATCACAAACGCCTCTCATACCCCCTCGCGGTATCAGTGTAAGTGGGAGGTGGCCGAGAATCAGCTATATGGGAAATGGTTGGAAGGAGGGTGTAAGGAAGTCTGGATACATGTACGCACGATACATGGCTTGAAGGGACTGCACAGCGGCCGGTGTTACTGTAGGTGGGATGCGTGCCTGAGGAACTCAAGGTCTGCAGTCTCCCGAGACACCTCGCCAAGCATCTGAATATCAAGTGGCGCTGTTCGAGCTGCAATATGGTCTTTACACGATATGACTACGGGCGCGGACATACCAAGTCCAGCGAGACATGTCGTGGTGCTCAGGTTGTCACTACATGATTGACCCCGGAGCATACTGTCAGGGACGTCGATAGGGCGAGTTGCGGCTGGAGTCACGGAGGGATTGGATTCAATAAGTTCGATCTGATACTTAATGATAGATACCCCATTGCGACTCATCCTTTTTATATCCATACTTGATCACAACCCAAGTCAGATACGACACTTGGTTGGATTTAATGTGCGATGCCCTAATGCCACTCAAGTTGTTATCAGATAAGATTGTACCTGTCGTCGCGAGAAGGCAAACGTGGCAGTTTCGCATTCGGTGTGTGGCAGTGCGAAAGTACAGTTGGCTTTGTTCTCTTTGACTGAGTGGGCCACTCAGTTATCTGTAGTCTACGACGATCTTTGACCTTTTCGGTCTCCACCTTTCGTCTTTCGAAGGTCGTTCAGGCTTTCGACCGCATTTTGGTGGCGGCTTCCATCATGACTACGTGTCGCAGAACACGAACACGTCGGGCTGCGTGGCTGGCCTTTGGGCTTGTTGCCCTGGCTGCCTTCTCTGTCTCTGCACAGCCAGAAGCGTCGCTTTCCGTTCAAAGCGTAAGACATGCACTCGTAGTTCGTTCGTCCTTTTGACCAACGTGTTCTGTCAGGTACAACCTGATCCCACATCCGAATCCGGTGCACATAATGTTCGCGAGACCGTGGCACCCGTGAGTGCATGTGCATTACCTTGATACGGAGGAGAAGCTGACTGTCACTTTGCAGACATCTCGACGCGCCCCGGTGGATACTGAACAGGCGACCGAAGGTTTGATTCCTACCCGCTGACATTGGCACGCGACGATTAACGCTCGAACAGCGACGCGTGCCTTCAAGTTTGCAATGATAACCCTCTCCAATCTCACCGCACATCCACCACCCTACGACCACGAACCATTCTCACAATCGAGCGCCTCACAAGCATCGTCCTTCTTCTCGTCCTATCTACCCGGCGCTCAGGGTCAAGGACCTGTCGGTAATGCTATCCGTATAGCGATCAAGCTTCGTCAAAAATTCTCCCCTTTTCGGATTTTCTCTTGGATGGACACTTTGACCACGGCCGCACTGAAAAAGGACGAGGAAATGCGCGGCAAGGCAATCAAGGTGATCGATTTGCTCCAGTATTCCGCCGAGCTTGGAAATATGAATGCACTGCGCACTCTCGCTCGTCTGTCGCTCGTATGTTCTGTCATTGGACGTCGTGTTGTGCTTTGGATTGAGGCAACATTCTTCACAGTTCCCCCCCAACGTCTACTTTCCGTCGGACCCCAAGCTTGCGTACTCGTATTTCTCTACGCACGCGTCCTTGACTGGAAATGCGTCCTCGCAAGCGATCCTTGCGTTCTTCCACGCCACGGGGTATGCAGACGCGGTACCGGTGGATCAGGCCAAGGCTATGTTATATTACACTTTTGCCGCACAGGGAGGACACAAGGGCGCGCAAATGGCGCTCGCATATCGTTACTGGAGTGGTATCAGTACATTGGAAGACTGTTCTCGTGCTGTGGATTGGTACGAAGCGGCTGCTGATTCAGGTAAAGATTCGGCATGTATCACGTGGCTCGTACGATCCATTGACATGCGTGGACAGCTATGGAGATGTTCCTATCTGGTCCTCCTGGGGGTCTTACCCTACCCTACACACACACACGACTCTCCGATTTGGATGGGGGAGTGTATGGACCAGGTGCCAGCGTTGCGTCGACGGGGCTCAATGTCGTGAAGCCAGCTGTGAAAGCCGGTTTCGCTCAAGCTGCAGGCGAAACGTGGGAGGATCTTCTCGAGTATTACATGGTCCGTTATTTCGTGTCGTGGCACCGAGCGTTTCGATTCACCCTGACATGTCCAGTTCAACGCCGATCGTGGGGAAATGGATTTCGCGTACAAGCTTGGCAAGATCTTCTATCAAGGTAGTATTTATGCGACCCCGGGTGGGATCGGCTCTGGTTCCGAAGGTGTAGGGTGCATCGGTCGAGATTTCGATCTCGCTCGATCCTACTTTCTCAAAATCGCACGTCAAGTTTGGCCACGCGATCCGGTCAATCCGCTCCAGCACAACGTTGTGAACGATAAGGCCGAGGGTGTCACCCAACCCGGGTGGGCCGCGAAAAGTGCTGCTTATTTGGGGAGGATGTACCTGCGTGGAGAGGGCGTGAAGCAGGACTATGAGATGGCGATGATGTGGTTCGAGCGCGGAGCAGAGTCTGGTGATTGGGAGTGTCACAACGGATTGGGCATCATGTGGAGAGACGGCTTGGTCAAAGGACGCCAAGATATTAACAAGGCGATGGCACATTTTTCGCATGCAGCAGGACAAGAATTGGCAGACGCGCTCGTCAACATGGGCAAACAACACTATGGTACGTCGTATGCAAGACATGCATGATGGAACAATCTCACGTTCGAGTCAAGGCAGGGGCGAGATAAAACTGGCAGGGACTTACTTTGAGGCAGCCATTCGTTATGGGTCTCCGTTTGAAGCTCATTTTTACCTCGCCAAGATTCATACGATGAATATGCACACTGCTGACCTTTCGCAAGGTCATGCGGCTGGTTCATGCGCGAACGCTGTGTCCTTTTACAAACTCGTCGCAGAACGTGGGGTTTGGGACGAGGACCTCGTCGACGATGCCGAGTTTGCCTGGAACAGCGGTACCGCGCGTGGTAAAGAAATGGCCATTCTCAAGTGGTGGATCGCAGCCGAGCGAGGTTCAGAAGTGGCCCAGAACAACCTCGCGTACGTCTTGGACCAAGGTCGGTTGGATCGTTTGTCCAATCCGCCATGCGTCGAAGCTGATGTACCATCTTTACGTTGTAGATAGGAGTATGCTGCGCCTCACGCGTTTCGCTCCGATCGAAGCATCCAATGATACTGCGCGACTCGCGCTGACGCAGTGGACGCGCTCCGCTGCGCAGCGAAACGTCGACTCGTTGGTCAAAGTCGGGGACTATTACTACCATGGGCTTGGTGTCCCAGACGAACCTGAATCGGTTCGTTGGGAAAAGGCGGCCAAGTATTACCAGAGTGCAGCAGACACGCAGTTGAGCGCGCTCGCGATGTGGAACCTGGGATGGATGTACGAAAACGGTGTCGGTGTACTTCAGGTGAGTGATGACGTTCGCTCGAGAATCAGTAGACGATGGTGAATCTAATCCACGTTCCCGACAGGATTTCCATCTGGCAAAGCGACACTACGATCAGGCGCTAGAAACGAACAGCGAAGCGTACCTCCCCGTGCTATTATCCTTGATTAAGCTGTACGCCAGGAGCATTTGGCACACGTTGCAGGGTGGGCAAAATGGTCTACCTCTATGGGGATACGACGAAGATAAACGTACCGTTTCCTATACGCTACTTTCCCGGTCCTAGCACTCACAGGCACCCACAGTGTCCATCCCGGAGAGGGCGAACCTGAAACGGGAAATTGACGCTGCTTCTCCGGCACAACCCGATCCCAATAATGATGAACGGGTCATATCCACCGCTGAGGAACTGGAGGACGAGTTCCGGGACGATGGCTCGTGGTATATCGGGAAAGCCAGAGAAGAGTTTCACAGACGCAGGAGGGGCGGAACGCGCCACGAAGAAGAGGAGGATCCCGTACAGGTCTGTCGAATGCGTGTCGCGCGGATCGTCTGGGCTGACCCATGTCCATCTTTATTTCAGTGGGCAAGAGACAGGAGGAACGCCGAGAACGAGCGGGAGGGCGACTTTGGACCGGAAGACTACTTTGACGCGGCGTTGCGGGGCGGACACCGGGGCGAAGAGGCTGCGGACGAATTTGGGGAGACAATGTTGCTCGTGGGACTGTGTGTGGCCGTTGCGATCCTGATCTACATCCGAACTCGGATCGTGGAGCGAGCGCGGCGAGAACAGGAGCAACGACAGCCTGGGGAGGAGCGGCAGGATCTCGGGGTATTTCCTCCGCCTGATGATCCTGCACGACAAGATTGGTTGATCTGGCGATGATTTGGGGGGGATTCTCGAGATGCAGTATAAAATCTAATCAGCTATTCTATGGTTACCTCGGACTTCGAGCAATAACTCTTATAGCCTTGTTTGGTCTTGCTTGGTGAGCTGGGAGCGTTTTGTTGACTTGGGTTCGTTTTGATGCGGCAACGGCACGGTCGACGCGCGGGTGGTACTCAACGACGACGACGACAACGTTGAGCTTCTCCAGGCACTTGCTCGCGTTCATACCCTTCGTTCTAGGCGAAAGCTATATCTGCGCTATCACGGTTAGGCCTGCCCGACCTCGCCCGCGTCTGACCATACACGAGACACGATGACCCTCGACCTCACAGCGCTCGAACAACCCATCACGCGCATTCTCACTGCGCCCGGTACGGACCTCTCGACGATCAGCGCAAAACGCGTGCGTAAGGCGCTGCTCGAGGACCCGCAGTATGCGTTTCTGGGGTTGACACCGGAGGCGCTGAAAACGGGGCGTGCGGACGTGGATCAACTCATTGCACGGATATTCGAGCACGTCAACCGGGCTGCGTCAAGCGGGGGGTCGAAACGAAAACGGGAGAAGGACGTAGAGGACGGGAACGAGGATGGGGACGGGGAGGGGGACGGGGACGGGGGTGAGGAAGAGGGCGAAGGCGACGATCAGCCAGAGTCCACCGAGGACGCGGCAAGCACGACGCACAAGAAGAAAAAGGTCAAGAAGAGCGTGGAGGAGAGCGATGCGGCTCTGGCGCGCAAGCTGTCGTCGGAAATCAACAGCCGGTCGCGGCGGGGCGCTTCGTCGGCCGCTGGCGCGTCGTCGAGTCTGCGTAAAGGGAAGCGAAAGGCGAAAAAGAGCGCTGCGATAGTCGATTCGGGGGAGGAAGATGGGGACGGCGAGGCCAAGCCAAAGAAGCGGGGTACGGCCAAGGGTGGGTTCGCAAAAGAATACACGCTCAGGTGACGTTGCGGACCTTTTTTTGTTTTGACGTTATGTTGGGTCTGACTGGTTGATTTGTTTCGTTAGCGCTCCCCTGTCTGCGGTGCTCGAGGTGGAGAAGCTGTCCCGCCCGCAAGTCGTCAAGAAGTTGTGGGAGTATATCCGCCAGAACGAGCTTCAGAATCCTTTGAACAAGAAGGAAATTATTTGCGACGATGCACTCCGTGCTG
This sequence comes from Retiboletus flavoniger, assembly GCA_038089835.1. Taxonomy (NCBI): domain Eukaryota; kingdom Fungi; phylum Basidiomycota; class Agaricomycetes; order Boletales; family Boletaceae; genus Retiboletus; species Retiboletus flavoniger. The sequence continues at coordinate 18,440 of JBBPLO010000306.1, forward strand.
TGTTTGCTGTCGATAAGATCGACATGTTCCGGATGAACAAAGTACTGGGACAGTACGTACGCTTCGCGTTGGCAATTATCTGATCTTCCCGCTCACATCTCTTTCCAGGCATCTTCACGAGGGATGATAGTAGTGGGGTTGTAAGATCTACATCTGCTGGGTATATAATTCATCTGTTTAGCTGGACATTCGGTAGGGCTACTCAGCGATGGGACCCTTGTTCAAGAATAAAATGTACCCTCATCCACTGTATTATCCCTTAAAATACACCGCGAAACTCGAACCTACTAGCACTGATATAAAATGCATGAATGGATACAAAGGTGGTAAGTAGTTTTGCATACCAACAGCCTGTCAATATACTATGAGGCCGTTTGGGAAGTGAAGGTCGTCAAAATTGGCCATTAATTCAAGTTCTGAAGCTTCGACCACTCATTATTGTTCGCGTGGAAGTCGACTCCCTTTTTCTTCCACCATTGTCTCGCCTTGTTGCCACCCCCGATGGCATCCTCCAAGGCTTCTTCGATGTCACATACCCGATACTGAATGGGGAGCCCGCTCTTATCCCACCACTCCAGGACTTCGCTGTGATTATGACGCGTCGCTCCGGTGAGAGCCTCACAGTTGAAAATAACCTGCAATCCACTCCCTAACCACCATTCCAAGACATCGACCTTGCCAAGACAGCTCGCGTGCTGCATCACGTGGCGGTCGTACTGGTACTCAAGCTGTGACGTCGCCCACCATTCGAGGACGCTGACATGTCCGGCGGCACTCGCCATGACCATGACACGACTGATCTTGAGAGGTAAGCCGTTCTGCAGATGCTGTCTCTTCCACCAGTCAAGAACAGCGATGTGGTTCTTTGAACTCGCCTGCTCCAGAGCGGCTTCGGTGTATTCAAGAGGGAGACCAGAGGACGCCCACCAGTCGAGGGAGGCAATCTGGCCGTTGCGCGAGGCGTTGTCGATAGCTTCGGCGATAGCACCCTTTTTGGGAGGGGGGATCAGTTCTGGGTGTTGCTCGAAGCCGTGCTTCCACCATGCAAGCACGGCGGTACGACCGTGTTTCGATGCCGTAATGGGAATCAGGTCATCCCCATAGGCAGACAGAAAGATAGGTCGGTGCTGCGTGATAAAGAATTCGAGCACGTTGACGTACCCGAAGCGGACGGTGGCAGCAGCACCGAGTCGGGTAGGTGGGTTGTGAGAAAGATCGGAGGCTCGGACGAGAGGCACGGAGCCGGTGAGCATGGCGAGGTCGGTGGCACATGCAGTGCTCCATTCGTGGGGTATGGGCAGAGACGTGGGCACTCCGAGGGCACGACAGAGCGGCCAGTTTCCCAGATGGTCCAGGATGTCTGCCAAAATCTCGATGGGGAGGTCTGGCGTGCGCGATTGGAGCGACGCCGAATCCGGCTTGGTGGTGTCTTCAAAGGACTCGGAAGACGACAGACTTTCCACCGATGCGGTTGGGAAGTGGTATGTGTGGAAGTCATGGTGTGCCAGACGCGATATCAGCTCCGGATCTGCGCCAGACGTGGGCAGGTTGCGAACTTTGAGGAAGAGGGTCAGCTCTTGGTGAGTCAACTTGGCGTAGGCGTTGTATACGAGGTTCAGCGATCTCTCATAGCTCTGAAAGAGCGATTCCATTGAGTGTGGGATTGAGAAAGAAAAAAAAACAGAGTTTCACATACCGCCATGTGCAGACAAATCGTAGTGGAGGCTAATAATGTGCCAGTGGGAGTCTCTCAAGCGTTTTTGCGATCCCCTCCTGCTTACGTGTCACGTGCCTGATACTATCCACTGACGTCTGCCAAGTCGGTTTCAGTAGAAGCCTAGGCGCCAGATAGACGCACGGTAATGCGTTTCAGCGTTCGCTAGGAGCGCGTCATTACGGGTGTTCGGAGCATTTTCGCTTCTCATCCAACAAGTCCCACCATTGAAAAACCGTGCTAGTACAGAGTCGACTCACTTTTCGTGCTGCCATCTCGTGGTCACTCGCCGTCTAGAAAAGCGCAGCCGGACTGATAGATCGAGGATTCTTCGTGGCGTTCAGGGTGGGTACTACTATGCTAGAAATGGTACTCGATCGACATCACCATCAACGTACGACGCGATCAGCGCTAGCTAGTCTAATGATAATTAATTCTTCAACGAAATTCATACAACATTCATCTCCGCGACTGTCCTACCTCATGGGGGGTCTCCGTTGGATCAGGGCTCTGACCATGAGGGTGAAGTTCCAGGGTCAGTTGGTGTACCGCCATGACGCCCGTGTGGATAGGCGTTCCGTGTGTGCTGAGGCCGCTGGGTGTTGAACGCTGAACGTTCGGCGCCGAGACCGTAAGAATTGCGGATCCTAGAACCAACGTTAGAGACTATTTACCTAATCCGGTACGTGCCCACATTGCAACCGTTCAACGTTCAACCGTGGAAGAATCATGAATTTTGCGGACATGCTATCCTGCCGGCTCGCGTAGGTGCTTCAACCAACAGGGAATTGACAAAATACTCCATCTTGTGTGATCCTGTTAGATGCAATGAATTTGGCGCACCTCTTATTACGCGCGCCTTAAGACGAGTTGCTATGCGCGCTGATGATTAGTGTAGAGTTCGGTGGCTGGTGGATCATGTTAGGAGCGCTACTTCCAAAATAGGTAACACATCAATGGTTGTTAGGCACGTCACCGACTTGGACTAGGACCTGTTCCACACCAAACTCTATTGCCCATGAGCAGGAACGCGCCCACACCGTGTTGACAGCCACGAAATAAGCCGGTGTTATCTCCATGTTGCAACTAATAGGTCCGATCTACCACCTCAGCGTCTTCCTTGTAAAGGTTTACCAGAGGCATCATCTCTCGAGGGTACGTATATCAGTACCCCACTACCCACGATGTGCTTCGTATGATTTTGGGTGACGGTGAGGAAACCCTCCATCTGATCTTCTGCGTTCATGTAGATGATGAACTGCACAGCCGTCTAATACCTGTTCGCAGCACCTTCAAGTTGGTCACACAGGCTAAGATTACTTATAACCCTGAATACAACACTCCATTGACATGCATGTCATTGCACCTGGACCCGCCGCCTTGGAGTTGTGTGTCACGTGCAGCGTTTTGGTTTGAGCGTCGCGAAGCTCCGCAGAGCCTGAGGTTTGAAGCTTGAGTTACCATGCGTCAATTGGCGCCCATGCAGCATGGCTTGAACCGCATACTGGCTTGTTCGACCCCAAACTTTGTCTACCCACTACCGCTCATCGTATATTCACCAGCCGCACCCATAGTACCATGAATCCAGCCATTCTAGCTCAAAGCATGAATCCAATCGTGTATGTATATTTATTACCTTCATAACGTTGATAGGAATGTGCTGAAAGTTGTTCTAGGGTGAAAGCAATCACTATCAAGGGTAGGGTTGCGACGCTGGTCCTTCCATCGCATGCGAGGAGACCTTTTTTATTGCTTCAAACATCGAACTTCGCATCCCAGCGTTATGTAAACTCTCGGCTGCGAGGCAATACAAAGTCGAATTTCCTGTAGGAGATAGATCGCAGCCAACAAAAACTGCGAAGGAGAAAAATAATTGCACTTCTTGGGATGAGAAATAGTTTTTGTGGGTCCATGTCCATCGTTGTATGCCAGCGAACTGAATATCATCAGTGATGGGGATGATCGTTTCGTCTTCTTTACCAGAGGTACCATGTCAGAAGGGACAAACTGGTGGGAAGTCTTGATGATACCATTGGTGGGATACTGCAAAACTGAAGGATGGCGGTACGAGGATATAGTGTATGATATGGTCTACTGACACGATCTCTACAGTTAAAGTGGTTGAAAAACCTCTTTCCAAGGATACCTCTAATGGATCCGATCTGTCGAGGATCAGGATCAAATTTGTGTTGGTCGATGAGTCACGCGGGGCCGTCAATGTAGGCGAACGTCAGGCTGCAAGCGCTGTCACTGGAGCGACCAAAGAGGCCAGCGCACTTGGCTCCTTGCCCACAGCCGTCAACATCTTGGGTTCTGCGGTCGATACTGGCACAAAGATCGCGACCCAAATACAAACCCTTGCGACTACGTGGGGCGTTCTGTTGCAGAAGATGGAACTGTTTAATAAGATCGTGGCCGGTATTGCACAGGTACTCGGTGTTCAATGTCTCGACTCCCTCGTGATCTGAATGCCACACAGATTCATCCGTATACGTCTCTGGCTTTGTCTGTGATATCAGCTGCGACCCAGGTTTGTCACTTTCTCGGTATTCGTACTACTGCTGATTGCTGAGGATCTTTCTCACAGGTGCTTGTAAACCAGAAAAATCGTGATGATCGGACCATTCGCTTAGCATGCACGATAAGCGACGTTGTACGTTCGTTGACGATGCCGAGCCCTTGAAGGCAATCAAGGCTCACATCAAGACCATGGTTCTGATGCAGCTGTTGAGACCTAATGACAAGACTAACTATTGTATGGTTAGCCAGAACTGTGTAACAATGTGGTGAATAACATACCTCAGCTCTGTCTTAGTGAATGAGCTGAGGAAAGGAAGAAGTGCTGACATGTCTCGATGATAATGGCAAGAAAAAGGTCACATGGAAGATAAGTGTGCAAACAAATAGTATCTGGTTTAGCAAGAGTGTTACCGTTACAAGAAGGAGTGAATGGTACCACTGCTGTATCCAGCATGCCCCCTCAGCAAGGTACCAGGGACAGACCTGTGCAGAGGGTGATGAATGAGGAGTGAGCAAGCAATTTGGTCAGGATATCTGCTATATTTCTCGCTGTTGGTACCCAAGATATTTTGAATGTCCCCTTTTGTACATGCTCTTCCACGAAGTGATAGCACAGTGAAATGTGACACAATCTGGCATGGTTATATGCAGCATTGATGAGTGAGATTGCCCCCGTGCTGTCTGCATGTACCTGCAAGGGTAGGGAGATGTCTGTGTGGATCATCCCAAACATCAATTGAAGCCACAGGCCTTCCTGTAGACAGGCACTGAGAGCCATATACTCAGCTTTGGTGGAGGACATGGCATGGGTCTGCTGCTTCTTTGATGCATGCACTATGGGTCCCCTGTAATAGAACCA
>JBBPLO010000307.1:12193-22530 GCA_038089835.1 Retiboletus flavoniger
TAGGTACTTCAACGAGACGGGCCCGATCTACAAGACAGAACATGTCCAAGCTAAAGAGTTTGTCAAGTTTGTCCGTGACCACGTGGTCGTGCTGGGAAATAAGAACCCTGACGGCAATACCGACCCCGGAAAAGAAACCGTGCGATTTGATTGGGAGTCGTTCCGCGCCGCTGTTGCGTCCTTACAAGGTTAGCATCGTCTCGTCCGCCACTTCCCTCTTGCTACGCGAAAAAAGGACAGGAGGTGAAACGTCGTAATTGACACACTTGGTTATCGGTTTTCCAGCATCAAACCTCTTAACCGAACATGATCTCACCGCGATCATCCCGCCGTACCCGAACGCCGGTGCTACGCACATACATCCAACTCCGACGACTGTGACGACGAACAATGAGGTTCCAGATACCACCATCCAAGCGATCCTCGATGCTCTCGTTTCCCGTTTCGCATCCACGTTCTTCAACGCCTTCTTCGTCCCCCCCACCTCCGACGCCGCAGACAACGACAAGGGGGGCGACCAAACCTACTTCTTTGACACCCTCCGAAAGAACCTCTACCATGCCTTTACGCATCATCTCGAAGCGAGCGACGCGCCCGAACGGTGCCTTAGTTTCCACGCCCGTACCAGCCTCGACTCGAACGCTCCCCCGCGATCGGCGTGGGAGTACAGACTCTTGTTCGTGCATTCGGCCTCGGGGTCGAAGACCGTGAGGGGGTTGGTGATGACGGTGACGCTCGAGGGAAGTTTCGAGGGCAAGCGTGGTGGGGCAGGGCGAGGGGACGAGGAAGAGGCATGGTATGGCGTGTCCCTCGACTCGAGGGGTCCCTTTTTGGGGGCGTTGAGGGCGATGCAGGTGATCGTCGGAGAAGGGTTTCGGTGTTCTTGAAGCCGCGTCCGCGTCGTTGGCGCTCGAAGCGGTCGATGCGTCCTGCGACGACGGGCTTGGGGACGGCTGAGAGGTTGTACCGGCGGGGATTTGCTGGTGACCAGACTCTCGGGCGCCGCTCGTACGTGAAGCAAACCGCATGAGGAAAACCGAATAAAGAGGACGAGGAAGCTTTCTCGCGTGTAAGTTCTTGTCCGTAGTTGCACCGCGTGGTCCTGGTCGCGAACGGACGGGACTCGGTCGTCTTCTCGTACAAAAACTGTATTTTGTATCATTAGTTGGGGTAGAGGTTTTTTTTTTACACGATCCGGACGCTAGGCTACTAGTACTGTCCAAGTACATGCTCATTCCGTGCCCGATCTGAGCAGGATGTGAAGCGCTTGCGTAGGCCCGCGAAAGCTTTCAGAAGCGCAAAGTGACGGCCACTCTCTCGATAAGAGGTTTGCGCCGCATCATCCATCGGCTGTTTCGTTCGGGCCGACGTCGCCAAGATCACGCGAGCCGCTTCATTAAATGTGGTCTGATCTCTCTGGATCATCGAGTCTGAACGTTTCATGTCCACATGCAATCCACATGGGTCATCAAACGTCCGTCCATCTCCAGTACCATTCTCTGAACCTCGTAGAAGTGCAATACATTCCAACTATTAGGTCCGTCTGACCGGAAGCCGAGTTCAACGTAACTTCTGGCGCTGCTCACCGCGCACGTGACTGGCCCTGTAACGCAAACCCGTGCCAGCTTGAGGACGCCGTCAAAACTCATCTGAGGTCAGGATGGGCATTTCACATTGTTCCTTCTCGTCACGTTTCAGCAGAGAGCCTCCGCCATTTTCCTATCCAAGTCCGTTCGCCGACGCGCCACGTGCAGCAACTCGGATACTGTCACCAGCCGGAGTCCGACACGGACGTGGCGCGCAAAGTGAACAGAGTGGCGTTTCAAATTCGGACGGTCTTCCCCGCCGAGTTCGTTCTCACACATTGCCAAGGTGCGAGAGAATTTCATCCTCGGTGGCTTGTGCGCTTGGCTGGTTGTTTCACGAAGGCGACATCACAGTCCCGGATCTCGTGCGCGGAGTGGTGAGGATCTTGCAGTACCTGAAAATGGCTTCGCCTCGCGTTCACGCTGCGTGGCCTAGATCCGTCGAACTCACTTGAACCAGGTCTGATACTTTTTTTTTTTTGATCTGGTCACCACGCTCCGCGCATTTTTGCTGTACGGCAGTCACTCAAAAGTGGAAAGATGCGGCTGTTTCTGAACATTCGAGTAGCTAACTTGCAGCGTCCGAGTCGTAGTAATAAAAAGTCGACGTCCGTACGACCAGGAATTTTGGTGAACTATGACCAAGTTGTCTGTCAAATCCTGGAAGCGGCAGGCACGAGCTGCGTGGCTGCGGTATCGTCTCTCCCCGACCGACCGGCAGGCAGGAACACCCGCCAAGGTGGTTGCGAGGGTTTTCAGGCTCGAGCCAGACTGAGTCATCTGAGTTTGGTGCTTGAAGCCATGTCGAGCGCAGAGGACGGATGTTGAAAGCTGTCAGGTATGCAGTATTTGCCACTTCGTCGGAATACAGGGCAGGAAGACAGTTGTATGGCATGAACCATGGGATCTGTCAAAGGTGAGTCATGGGCTCTGAAGCTTGAGGCTTGAAATTGAGGCCCACAGGCCCAACGGAGTACCTCGAGTGACAACTGGCCGAATCTCTGTCCGAAGCCACCGTCGACGGGATGGAGAAACGTTCAAACATTGCCGATCAAATCGGGCCAGAGCCTTGCAAGATTCATGACTGGCCGTGTTGTCAGACTGTGCGGAGATGGTTGTCAGCGATACGCGCTCCTTCGCGCCTGATAACGGAAACACCTCCAGCGACTCATACTTCCTGCGGGGTAAATCATGGGGCCGGTGAGGTCCGAGTCGTTTAGCCCCGTCAAGTCCAGACGGCGGATCCCGTCTGCCTGCCATACGAGCCGCTGTCCCGTTGAGCCTTAGACCCCGCTCTCCACGCGTCTCCGAATCGCACCTATGTACCATCAACGGCCGAACTCGGGAACAACTTCAGTCACGTAACTCTCTTGTTCTACCTCTAGACGTCATTCATTCCGGAAATAAAGGCCTGTACGTATCCCCTACCCACCAACACCGTACCTTTCGAGGGTCAGGGTCCACACTCGTCAGTACTGCGCGCAGCGTCACAGTTCAGATGTGTGCCCGTGGTCAGTCGAAAAAAAAATCGATAACACCCATTGTCAAAAGCCAGGTCAGGAATGTAGAGGGTATTGCAACACGGCGCGAGGAGGTAGCAGGTACAGAACACGCGCATAGTGTAGTGTTCCGCAAAGTACGCACCTGTTTGTAGCCAATCTCAGCGAAGACCTAAACACAGCAAATTACGAGCTTCGCGCTTTGTGAGACGTACTATCTCACACGACATGCCTTTCTACAGAAACAATAATAAACATATCAGTCTTATCCAAATGTGTCGGTGTTAGTCTGGACTTGCCTGATAATACACGCAAATATTGGCGAGGGGTGGTTCCCTGGTGATGAGGTGATCAAAGGTTTTCTCGATGCTGGGTGCAGGGATCCCTGGATCGTTAAACACAGGCTCGATCTGTTACCTAAGAAAGAATAAGAGAGAAGGAAGGGAAAAATAAGAGCTGGGCAGGCATAGCAGGAGACATCAACACCACGCGGATCGTTAGTAACGCGGCACGAGATGCCTATGACAACATCCACTATTATTGTGTTCTGGATCATACTTGGGATATTGGTGGTGGCTTTTGCCTGTCATTGTTTCCGATGTGGATACGTCAGGCATGCGAGGAGGTTGAATGCGATCTACCTGACATGGCACAGTCGGAAGCTTCATAACTCGATGACCAGCGTGACACCCACTGGCAACAAGAGCTTCCGCTATACAAATATGAGGATACTATGAAAACCTGTAACGCGGATATGGTGCGCGGTGTTTGTGTGGGTTGCGACAAGCCCACACGGTACCCATACGGGTCACAATATTCACTATACTCGTCAGCACGACACCCAGTGTTGTAGTATAATCACCCGTTTTGCCGTCGGAGTTGCGCTACGGTATCCGTGGAATCAAATTACCTCATTGTCAGTGACACAGGAAACTGGTTTCAAGTTGACACCAGCCTGCCCAGAGTTGTACGTGCCGCAGTTCTGCGAGAATTCATGTCCAAGAAATAGGGCATAATTATAAACATGTACTGTAGCTTATCTCTGACCTGCGAGTTGTACCTCATCTTGCTGGGATAATCGTGCACCTGGCTCGAAATGTCACATAGTGAGTAAGTAACAAGTGACTGACAAAATTTGACTTCGAGGCGGACATTGAGGTTCTGAAATTGAAACTCCGAATATCACTAAATTTTCTACGCGTTCGAGAAAACTTGTTCCGCTGCCATTGGCCTTTGGCACAACGGGCTGCATTATCCCGGTCCCAGATCTCACAGCAAATTACCCAATTCTGGGCAAAAATGGATTGGTCTCAAACCACTTGGCAGTGTTTTAGGGCACAAACGCGTGACTGATCATCGGCCTATTCCCGCTCTTCGAATCAGGCAGTCAGTGACAGGTGGTTATGCGCTGGTGAGCAAGGATTGCGTAGCACCCTAAGTAGTACTTCTCGGTACGAGACTACGGGCTGCAATGTTTGTATCAGTTCACGTGTATATTATTTCCCTGAAACTCGGATAGCGGGCGTTGGGTGGCTCGTGCTACCGTGGACCATGGAGAACCTAATACGATAGCACCTCGGGTCGGGTAAAATCGTGATCGGTGTATGAGCATGTGGAGACATAGTATAAATAATCCCGGTCAGTGGCATGCCAGAGCACTTGTATGCTTCCCCGAGTTTCCCTCAAACATGACTCGAAATGATGGGCTAGTGTGAGTTGAGGTCATGATACCACTGTGCTTAGAATCGTTTCTTACTATTTTCATTTTAGATATGGACCCATGCTAATTGGCGTGTTCTTGAACTGTATGCTATACGGCGTAAGCGAATAGGGCTCTACATTTATCCTTGGATGTAATGCTGAAATGAGAGAACGCAGGCAATGGCTGTACAGGTACGAAGTCTATGCCAACCAAGGACTTGCTGAATATCACTCGTTCCCGACAGGCTCACGTGTATTTCCAAACGTACAAGAGGTAAGAAATAGTTAGTAGACTCTCTCACACGGGACTGAGGACTCGGAAAACCGATAGTGATAAATGGTGGTTCAAGTTATTTGTGAGTTATTTCACCCGGAATCACTCGACATGACCTAAGTTTCGATTCGAAAAGGTATACTATTTGTTATTTTGCGAGACGTTGAACACGTTATTTGACATCGGAGTGGTCTTTGAGCCTCTCGTCATTCGCTATGGTATTCAATTCCTCTAAGCATGTGGGAACGATTCTAATAGTGGGTTGCACAGGTTCTCCGCAGGTGTTTGTAGTTGCACCTACAAGTGAGAATCAACCTCCGCCTTAAGCCCCAGTTTAGCTTACTTGAAACCCCAGTGCTGCCGACTAGTAAGCGATCTTAACTGCTATAGGACAGGGCTCATTGACAGGACATCCGAAGATCCGCTGTTGACAGTGAGTCTAAAGGAATGGGTTGCGTTCTTTTTGACTTAATATGCTTATTTGCAGGTGATGATCTCATTACCAGTGCAGCTCTTCATCGCATGGCGTGTGAAGATCATGAGTGGGTCGAGCGTCCTACCTGCTATCATCAGCTTACTCGCCGTCTCCTCGTTCGGTAAGTTAGATTCTGAATTCAACGGACAACAATGTTCTTAGCTGCGTGGCAGTTGGTGGCGTGGCAACAACGGTTTCTGTCGTCCTCATCAACTTAGAATATTCTCGATTCCCAGACAATGATGGTGCTGTAATCACCTGGCTAGCGTCCTCGGCCGTGGCGGATGCCGTTATATCAGCATCGCTAGTGTATAGCTTGGTGAGTATTACAGGGAGAGTTCGTGGCCTTCTTCTCAATTTTGGCCAGTTGCGCAAACGCACGGGTTTCGCTGCGACAGACGATGTCATTAACAAGATCATTTGGCGTGAGTTCGTTTTTATCGGGAGAGAAAACCTTGAATGACCCAAAGAAACACAGTGACTGTGCAGACTGGTTTGCTTACAGCCACGTGTGCCTTGCTCGACGTAACATTATTCCTGCTACTCAAGGTAAGTGAAGCATTCTTTACAAAGTGTCCATCTAACCTGCCTGGTGTCTAGGGTGGGACATGGTGCGCATTTTCATGGCTAATGACCGAGGATGCGGTCCCTGATTCTTTCCTCCCTTCAGGAACTACATCATGGACTTGGCTCTGTCGAAATTATATTCAAACACAATCCTTTCCACACTGAATTCCCGTAGAGGGTGGAAGGCCACCTCAACAATCCATGACAATGTTCTATTCGGGAAGGGAAGTGGCGTGGAAAGCGCGGCAAGGAGTCGTACACAGGTATTGTTTGGGCAATAATGGCTCTGTCCATGCAACTGTCTTTGACGTGAATTTGACACAGATTGAGACCGTGACCACTGTGACCATTAATCGAGATCTCCAAGGACGAAAAACGTCAAGCGCAGTGCCTATGAAGGTTTTTAATGCAGGAGCCGGTTATGATCATGAGGATTCTACCTCAGAGATCAATGTTGTCTCAGGATTTGTGTAGGCAATCTAGGGCTTGGTCGAGCTTCCAGGACCTCAGTGGGCGTTACGTGCACTTCCCATCGACAATTGGTTGGCAGATACACTGACTTTAGTCATAGTACTCGTTTATTTACCAGGGGACATACATAGTACTACCTCTTGCAAATGATACTGTTTATATACGACAGGCACCTCGTCCAGAAGGCTGAAGCGGGTTTTGCCTGCCGTGGGAGCGTGTGCTGGTAACATCCAGACACATTTTCAACAATCCTTGCTACACCCATAATGTGAAGAGTCTCAAGTCCGTATAATGCGCATAAGGACGCATTCTACGAGAACGGAAAAAGGATGTCCCGAACGGACACGATGAACAGCCGTGCTATCCCATGAGACTATGAATCAGTGACCCTCAGCAAGGCGAACCCCAAGTAAAGTGGCCTCCCAGTTATGCTGCTAGGTTGAGCACCGTGGCTAGTAGGCGCTAGTAAGGAAGTCGAAATCTCAGCTATAACTAATGTTGTAGTAGTACTTATATCGCAGAACTGCTGAAACACCCAAAATAAGCATCAAATCCACAAGCACCCAACTACGCTCTCGAAAACCTACGCATTGTGACTAATCGTCTCTATCGTATTGCCCTTTCCCGGGGCTTTCTCCATTGTTAGTGCACTGATTTGCTGGGACTGCGGCCGAAGGCCCCAGTCTGTGTGTGAAGAGGAGACGCTCGGGTGGTCAGGGCCTATTTGCTCGTCCGTCGGGTACCCGTCTCCTAAGATCGGGGTTGGGCCATGGGAGCGCTGGGAAACGCCATGTATGGTACAAGTAGGGGAAAGGTAAGGGGACAGAATAGGCAGCGGTTTCGAGCCAGCGAAAGCTCTCATCAAGGGACTACAGCTACCTCGACCGTCACCCGGATCCAAGATTGTTTAGGGTACCAGCTACCAGCCTTGAGCTCCATTGAGGAAGTTGGCCAAGTCCACAGAGGCGTGGCGGCATGAGGAGGACCCTGGATAGGCTGGTTGCGGTGGGGAGATACATAAGTGGGGAGGAGGCTTCTGCCCAACGGGGTGTTAGCAGATACGTTGGAGGTACAGTCCCACAGGTGCTGCCAGCATGTGGGGTCCTTTCGGAATCCCGGTGCACTTTTGCGCTGCCATGCGATATCCGATAGTAGAACCATTCTGCTGTGGGATCTGCTCTCCGCCATCCAAGGATTCGATGAGAACAACACAGGGTTTAGACAATTTTCGTTGGTTAACAATTGCTTAGCATGCCCACATTGCCTTTTAGGGTAAGGTCTATAATATGCTCGTTCTTCCGAACTTCGAACTTTGAGACTTTTGCACAGTGACTGTTCGTGCATGACGCATACTCGGACCGGAGCGCCACTCTCGGTTCAAAACAAGCCGAGTTGTGAGATACAAAGTTATGTCGTGTATTCCAGCCCTAGTCCTTCCCACCCACGACGTCCAGACTTTGGAAGGAAAAGAAAGGTTACCAACATATTCAGACAATTGAAGTCACTGAACAGTTCTATTCGCCCCATTTGCGCCAAATATGGACATTGAACAGTCAGTGAACTTCTCTTAACCGATGGGACGGGAGAGCACTTTTCCGCAGTGCTGAGATGGGGGTACCAGGTTTCGTCGTGCGGGCTATCAGGCGATAGATCACATATGTGACTACTATTATTCCCTCAAGAATAAGCCTGTCGCATCACAGGTGGAGCCTGGATATCTCAGACAAGCACTCCCTGGTACGTTCCTGTCCATATTCGTCTCCACGTCAACCTCACGAGAATTGGTGTAGCGACAGCACCACAGACGGGTGAGGTCTTTGAAAGGATCACGCAAGACTACCATGAGCTCATTGTCCCTGGTACGCATCCCCACTACTTGCTTGTTGTCATCCAAACCCGAACGCTGAGACGCACCTACTGGGAAAAAATTGAACAGGTTTAATGCACTGGCAACACCCGCGCTTCTTTGCCTATTTTACCACGGCCAGCACCTTTGAAGCCATCCTCGGGGACCTCTACGCAAATGGCATCGGAGTCAACCCCGGATTCAACGTGAGTCTTTTCCTCCATCCTTCTTGTGTCATCCACGTTCGTGTTTACTCACACTGTAGCTTACCCTCTTCCTCATTTCATCTGGCATCGGTATCATACTGGCGATGACTGGAAGTGGTCAGTCAGTCCAGCATGCACGGAGCTCGAGGCCGTTGTGATGGATTGGGCGGCTAAGATGCTCGGTCTCGATGCTGCATTTTACAATACTTCTGGGGTTGGAGGGGGTGTCATTCAGGTCATCATCGACGTTCTTTTTTCCCTCCCTTCTTTGCAGTCTCACTTGTGTAAGTAGACGACCGCATCCGACTCAGCGCTCGTCGCCACCGTCGCTGCTCGATCGCGGTATACGCGCCAGCACCCCGGTATACCTACTGAGAAATTGGTGTTGTATACAACGACGCAAACGCACTCGCTGGGGAAAAAGGCAGGGCTGATTCTGGGTTTGAACGTACGTGCCCTCGAGGTCGACGCCGAGGATAACTATGCTCTGCGAGGAGCGATGCTCAAGCGCGCACTCGAAGAAGACTCCCGCGCCGGCCTATATCCGTTCATTCTCAGTATGTGCTCTCTCGCGCGAACCCTGTCTAGGGAGATGGTCCACTCCTGACGAGGCTATTGTTATAGTTGCCACCGTTGGCACCACCTCCTCGGGCGCTATTGATCATCTCGGAGAACTCGGAGATATCGGTAAGTCATTACTGCTTTGAGAAAACAGTATTTATTCTGAGGGTGGGCTAGTCGCTACCGTGCCTTCGTTTTGGCTCCATGTCGATGCTGCATGGGCCGGAATCTCTATGACATGTCCTGAATACAGAGGGCTCTGCTTGCTCGATGACATCAACAAGTATGCAGACTCGTTCTGCACAAACTTTCATAAGGCATGTCTTTTTCTACTTGTTTGTGCTTTCTAGAGAACAGATATCAATACCCACATAATGTTACCCTACATGTAGTGGGGACTTGTCAACTTTGACTGTTCCACGTTATGGGTACGGGACCGCACAAACCTGACAGATGCATTGGATGTGACGCCCGAGTTCCTGCGATCGAAACACGGTGATGCAGGTACGTACGTATTTCTGGAATGATCCGCCCTCGCGATGGTCTTGATGTCCCACCACTCCATAATCCATCCCTTTTGGTGATCAGGTACCGTGATCGATTATCGTAACTGGCACTTGGGCCTTGGAAGGCGGTTCCGCTCCCTCAAGCTGTGGTTCGTCCTAAGGTCTTACGGCGTGCAAGGCTTCCAACGCTATATCCGCCAGGTGAGTCTTTTGACTCTTCCTCTGTGATACCTCATCCTATGCAATATGTGTGCGCACGCAGACAATCCAACGTAGCGACAACTTCGTCTCGCTTATCAGGCAATCCACTCACTTCCGGCTCGTCACGCCTCCATGTCTTTCCCTGAGCGTGTTCAGAGTTGAGCCTACCACTCCGACAGCAGTGGCATGGTCTCTTACACCCGAACAACTCAACACACTCAACCGGGCGTTCTATACACGCTTGTCTGCGCGAGAAGACGTCGCGTTTACCCAAACAAATCTGAATGGGATGATTTGTATTCGCTGCGCTGTCGGGGCGGAGCGCACCGAGGAGGCGGATATCCTCCACGCGTTTGAAGTATTGGATAAAGTGGCAATTAAGACGCTCGAGGTTTGTGACAGTTCGCGTACTCCACTCCATTCAGCAACGGCGACCACGCCAGA
>JBBPLO010000308.1:9143-21463 GCA_038089835.1 Retiboletus flavoniger
GTGGCGTCCGCACTCCGATGATGATCGACGCTAACGATTCCTGGGTAGTTTGTGTGTTCCCTTTTTCCAGGGAAAGCTGTCGATACGCTCATCGTCCGACCGTTTTTTGTAGCCCCGTCATATTTAACGGGACCTATCTAATCCCGCCAGCGACGGCGTTAAACTTTGTGCCATGGGCGTACGTCGTTTACGATGCTCGTCACGCATGCAAGGCTGACGTTCTAAACAAGGCTCGTTGGATTTATTTTTCAATTCATTATTCGAAGGTTGGCAAAGCCATCACGTTCTATCTATGCTTTCTTCCTGATGGGCACGTTACAGACGATACTTTGCCTGGTGGGCAAAGTACAACTGTGAGGCGCTCGTTTCTTTTCTTCTTCTTCCTTTGTTTGCTCATGCGCTGCTGCTAGACGTACTGTCAGCCGCGCTGGACGCCGGCCTGGCATTGTCGGTCATTACGGTATTTTTCGTGTACGTCGGCCCCCTCACCGTCGATCGAATCGAGGACATGGTGCTGACATCGTCATCCGACTTGGTTTGGACAGTCTGCAATATCCTCAAGGTGGCACGGTGAGCGACGAGAAACCCATACGTTTGCTTCGCATGGGTGACTGACCGACGGCGATGGCGAACGTCGCTCGCAGATTGGTTTGAACACGATACAGTCGTGGTGGGGTAATCGCGTGAGTCGCGGAGACGGAGATCTACAAAGACGTGCATGACGGTGTTGACGCTTCCTGTTGGCAGGTTTTTTTGACCAATTATGACGGGAGAGGTATACCCGTCCGTCAGCTCGCGCCGGGAGAGACATTTGGGTGAGGGGCAAAGGGGGCCGACTCATGTTGTAGGCTTGGAATCGAATCGAAACATCGTCGAGCGAAGGCGCCGATCTAGGTGGCATTTTATTTTCCCTTCCTAGCCTTTCTTTTATTTTCTTCGAAGGGACTCTCGTAGAGTGTTGTATTGATATACTTACTTGATCGCCTAGTTGTATCGCTTTCCTCCTCGTCTCTGCTCGATTTGGAGGGAAGCCGGTTACCAGGAACGTTTGATGGGTGCAATGCTGACTCGAAGATGTACATCCCTCCAATCACTGAAGCATCCTCGACGGCTGGAGATGTTGAAGCTTTTAAGTAACACAACCGTATCTTATTCTCGATCCAGGACACCGTACACCTCGGACATACTGCCAATCGTGTTTTCTGTAACGACGCTCGAATCTTGTGTAATTGCTTCGAACGCGCCTTCATGCCCCACCTCCCTTGAAAGGCACAACTTATGAGAGGATCATAGTGTCGAGGGCCAACCTCGCGTGGGAATATGTGTTAAGTGAAATAAATGACTCAAGCACGGAAAATCATCCCGAAAAAAAAACATTTTGAGGTCCTGTACCCGACCGCTTTGGTCTTCACCTCGGATGACCTCGGGATTTGGTTATCACTGGCTCGGACCGTCTCCTGACAACCGTCTTTACTGATGATGTTTCCTCTATCGGCGACTCTAATTAGCTAAAATGTCGGGTCTCGAGGCGTCATTTCCCAAGCCATCATGATGTCGAAGGAAATCATGGAGGCCTCAAGCTCATTATCAAACTCTTGCCTGTTTTGTTCATACTACTAGGCAGGTGGCATTCGAGACATGCTGGACATGGAATCTTTTTATGACTTGCTCCTCATGTGTCAGGAATACGTGCAGAGAAGCCAACAAAACGCATGATATATCGAACTTGGAATCCAAGACTAGCCAGTCACTGAGACGACTCAGTTCCCCGTTCACCCTGAATTCACTTTGTAGCTCAGTACGATCCGGGTTCCAAGGCACACACATATTCCCGGGTGCCGTGGTTTGATACACGCTGACATGATCATTGGTCCCGCCTGTGGACCCTGAAACGGTCCCGGGACAGCGATTTATTGTTTCAGATTTGCACAGGGGTGCAACTGACTTTGCGGATAACCCAGTGAGAACCAGCTAGAATCAGTTTCCGACCGCAAACTCTGGCAAAATGGTGACGGCTAATCGGTATGTCGTGTAATTATGATGGACTGATGCTTGGCCCCGGATGTTCGATCACCTCCGGGCCTGTATTAGCTCACACATCTTACGGAAATCGACCTGTTTCCAATTAAGCAGTGATCCAGATCGTGTTTGAGGTCTCTCAAAAACCTCATTTGGGTTCTTACTCGCTGGCACCAGTCTTGTCTGCTTTTCCCCAATCATCTTGATGTCCTCCCAGCATACTTGTCATGAATCGCCGGGTCAGCCATTACAGACACTCAGTGAAGCATTCGATGCCCAAGCTCAGACGATAGGTAGCGAGGTTAAAGGCTCGACATCGAGCTTCAATGCCTCTATCCTCGACGCAGGTGGGTCCTTTGAGAATGTCCTACTGGGAGTCCTAACACAAGCGTCACTCAGCTTTTGGAGTCTCCGTGCGTGTTCTGTATACAGCTTCCCCATCGGTAATGACATTAAACGCCATCCACAGGAACGCTCACACTCTGTGAATTTCGACGACCCCAACCTCGACCCGAACCAAGCTGGCGAGTTTGAGTTTGATGGCGATTCACCGTACCCCGAAGTTCGTTCGGCAGTGGCCAACACTGATGATCCATCGATACCTGTGATGACGCTACGAACTTGGGTGCTCGGCCTGATATTAGCGGTGATCATATCTGGCGTAAACCAATTTCTCTTCTTCCGATACCCTAGCCTGCCTGTCGGGGCTACTGCGATCCAGTTAGTTTCGTTTCCACTTGGGAGACTTTGGGCGTCATACGTTCCTCGAAAACGAATATTCGGTATATCATTGAATCCAGGCCCGTTCTCCATCAAAGAACACGTTCTGATAACGGTCTGTGTCTTGTCCTGAATCGGTTTCGTCCGTTCCGAACCCATATTCGCATTTTTGCAGATCATGGCCTCCGTTGGAGCACTACCAGCTTACGCAGTGAGTTTCTGTCATTTCTCTGTGAAGGAACGCATCATGACCATTCGATTGATCGAAAATACAGACCGACATCATCGCTGTGCAGCGGGTGTATTATAATCAACGTTACAGTTTCAGCTGTCTGTACGCTTTCCTCTTCTGGGAGTATCCCCTGATTGATGTAGCGTGGATGTTGCCGCCTTTCTGTTTGTCTTTACCCAGATCAGTGGTTCTTGGTCATGTCCACGCAACTGATTGGCTTCTCAGCGGGTGGTATCGCCCGTCGGTTTCTTGTATGCCCATCGAATATGATATGGCCGTCCATGCTTGTTACCTGTGCGCTGTTCAATACATTGCATTCGCAGCAGTACGGGGGGACTGGTTGGTTAGGCGGCATGAGCCGAGAACGTTTCTTTCTATATGCGTCCACCGGATCGTTCCTCTGGAGTGAGTCCATTATTCTTCTGTGCTGTTTGTCATTGGAGATGGAACCAAATCGGTGATATGCAGACTTCATCCCTGGGTATCTGTGTACGTTTTTGTTTGCCCGGAGATCGGGCTGCTCATAGGAAGGTTGATAACTCTCTCGGATAGTTCAGGGACTGTCGTATTTCTCGTGGGTCACTTGGTTATGGCCTAAAAATGCGGGTGAGTTCACGTGGTTCTGTTCATCGTATGCAATTCAAACCAGCCTGCCAGTGATTGCACAACTGTTTGGGTAGGGCACGTTCTTCATGCTTTTCTTTTCGGAGGCGTTGATCATTTCATGGCGACAAGTTACGTCCACGGAATGGTGAGTGCGATCACAATGGAGCCCCGACTTGAGGTAGGCATGAACAAACATCATCAGGGCATGTCGGTCATTACGTTCGACTGGTGCCAAATCACGTGCGTGTGTTGGTCAGAGCAGCCTAATCTAACGGAAGTTGATATTGTTTGGTATGTAGATACACTGGATCGCCGCTGGCCACGCCGTGTATGCCCATCTGCGATTCTTCTCCAAATTTTCTCACTTACGTCCATGACAAGGGTGGGCAGCGGCGAATATCCTCATCGGATTTGTGGTATTTTTTTGTGAGTCCCACCCGACGTCTTACAATGTGCATGCTTATTTGGAACGTAGGGATCGTCACGCCTATACTCTATGTCCGTGATTCTTTGGAAAGTCTTCAGCAGGCAACTTACTCACAGTTACGGGCAGTTCACGAATACCTGGATGTCGTTGTATATGCCGTGAGCACGATGCCTTTAAGAGTTTGCTCACGCGTCGAGACTTGAAATAGCATCCAATCGCGGCAACTCTATGATAACATGATGCAACCATACAACTTCACCCGGATCCTATCGCCGGACCTGACGATCGACATGGAGGCATACAACTCATACAGCCCGTTATTTATGTCGTACGTCTTTCTGTCATCTCCATTTAAGAACCCCCTCATTCGAGCATCTTCAGGACGTGTCTTGCTGTCTCATATGGGTGCGTTTTACTCCGTGGCTTGCCCTCGAGCGACTAAGCTCGATCTCTAGGTTATCTTTCGCCACGATCACAGGTAATTCTTTTTCGTTTCATGGAAGAGGACCAGTATGCAACATTTCCATCGTAGCCATACTTGTCCACACTTTTATCCACTTCCGGAAGCAAATTATTCAGCAAAGCCGGCGATCTCTGCTAGAAGAACCCGATGTTCATGCTCGCCTCATGAGTCTATACCCACAGGGTAATGTCACTGCCACTATACGTTGCAGTATTTCCTTCATGTTCACCATGCCACATGCCTTTTTCGATAGTTCCTGATGTGTGGTATCTCGCACTGTTTGCCGTCATGTTCTTCCTTGGTGTTGTGATCATTGGAGTGTGGAATACGCAAATGCCAGTGTGGGCTTTCGTGATTGCTTTGCTCATAGGTAAATCTCTACTCTTGCTTGTCATACTGATTTTTATAAGTTCGCAAAGCGTTCACCTATGTCGTTCCATGTGGTATGATCCAAGCAATCACGAATCAGCAAATCGGTCTCAAGTAGGTTTATTGTACTCGTAGCTGGTTCATTCTCATATCCCTTTTAGTGTTATTGCGGAACTCATCATCGGGTATGAGCTCTATGTTTCGTTGCGAGGTTCCCAAGCTAAGCTGGATCAAGCTACGCGTTACCTGGCCGTCCTGTCGCCACGATGCTATTCAAGACATATGGATATGTAGTGAGTGAATAATACGGTTCCTTCGTCAGTCCGCTGAGTTGGCTACTAGACGCTGCAGCAAGCATTGACCTTTGCAGCCGATTTCAAGCTCGGACATTATATGAAGATCCCCCCACGCACCATGTTTTGGTGTCAGGTTGGCTCGTGCCACGTTTCTCTGTTTATCCAGCGCACTCAACTCGTACAGATCATATGTACTGTTATCGCGGGGACCACCCAGCTTCTCGTGCAAGCGTGGATGTTCAATCACATTCCGTGAGCTCGATATTTCATTCTCGTGATGCTTGTGCTGATCCGCTCTGGCAGAGACATATGCAGCAATACGCAACAAGATGGGTGAATCATGGTCCCGTATCCACCACGACAATCATGCTCATTTTCTGCAGATTCATTTGTCCAAATACCCAAGTGTTTGCAGCGGCGTCTATCATATGGGGTACGTATGCTGAGGGGTGAAGATCGCGTCTCAGTGGATGATGCCATTTAGGGGTTGTTGGACCAAAGTTCCAATTCTCCTCTGGCCAGCTATACCAGTACGTGTTACAGCTCATTCAATAACCGTCAGCGAGCGCTGATCGTTGACAATAGTTGTGAAGCATCTCTCTCTCTCATTGATCTATATGTAAGCTAATCGTGTTGTAGCGCTCTGGTACTTCTTTGTCGCTGGGGCTATCGCACCGATCATTCCTTGGCTGTTGATGAAGAAGTGGCCGAACAGCTTCTTGCGATATATCAAGTAGGTGATGAGTTTTCTTCGAAAACAGAAACAAGCTGACACCATCGTAGCTTGTGAGATCGTTGGATTCCCCCATTTAAGGAACGCTACTCTCATCGTAACATTTTAGCCCCGTGATATTCAATGGGACAAGTCGTATTCCGCCAGCGACAGCGTTGAACTATGTGCCCTGGGCGTATGTCCCTCTCGATAGCTATCTACAGTTCGTTCGAATCTGACATTTCACACAAGACTCGTTGCATTCATTTTTCAGTTCGTGATTCGAAGGTTCGCAACGTGATCACATTTCATCCCTTTCTGTTCCTAACGGGTGCATCATAGACGGCACTTTCCCTGGTGGACGAAATACAATTGTAAGGGATCCGTCGTTCTCACCCCCTTTCCCACATTTTCTTCTTCTTTTGGTTTGCTCACGTACTGCAAGACGTACTCTCCGCCGCGCTCGATTCCGGTCTGGCATTGTCGCTTGTCACGATCTTCTTTGCGTACGTCCCCAGCCTGCTACATGGATCGACCCGACTGACCTCCTGCCCGATTGCTTTTCCATAGTCTCCAGTTCCCTGGCGGCGGCATGGTGAGCACCAGAACAGCTTCCTTTTCCTTTTGACTGACGGATCTCGACGTCGCGGGTTTACTTGGTCGCCTTGCAGATCGGTGCCAGCACCATAAAGCAATGGTGGGGAAATCAGGTGCGTTCCTCGGCGACGGGCGCGTTCCCGCCCGCCCCAACTGGCATATGTACCACGGACGCTGAACGACCACGCGTTTCGTCCTGTCCGTCCGTTCACAGGTGTTCCGCACCAACTACGACGGATTGGGCATACCCGTCCGTCAGCTCGCGCCGGGGGAAACGTTTGGGTGCGTGTGACATCATGATGCTGCTGAGGGAAAAAAAAAAAAAGACTGAACGCGTTTCGTAGGATGTGACGTGCACCCGATCAAAAGTCTGATTTATCGGTTGTTCTCCAGCGTCGATCTAGTTGGACTTTTTTTTTTTTTTCTCGAGGTAGCGTACCGTGGCAGTGATGTAATCGACTTGCATCACCGCCCAATGTCGTGTCTCGGCTGCTCGCTCGTGTCGAATCTAGAGTGGGGCAGGTAGCAGGGCAATTGTTTGTTGCGCCATCGTTCACGTCGACTCGTCGCAGCGTGACAGAACCGTACAGACGAAACCGTTGCCACTACACTATGGCCATCGCTCCAGTGAAGGAAAATACGTCATTGAACGAACTTATCGATGTTACATGCGTGTCGGATGTGACTAGTATTGTTACACTCGACGTTGACCTCTTCGGTCTTGATCGAAACCTGATAACGGCGATGCCCATAATCGACTTCATACTAGATATAAGTGAAATAAGGGTCCGGGTATATACATACGTATTACCTCGGTAAATCCATGTAATTCATAACAAATTGTGGAATGCGTCAAACGTCCAAACATTCAAGACTCGGCTTGCACATTTGAGCCAAGGAGGGGGCGAACGAATAGGCTGCCTCGATTTGTGCATCGGCGCGGGAGCCGATGCGTGTAGAACGGCGAGGCCAGGTCACGCGACCATTATTCCGTCTTCTGCTTGAGGCTACCAATACCCGTGATCGCGCCAGGAACATCCCCAAGCCGGTTACCCACTTTGACCCGTTGACCCGCCTTGATGGCAAACTCAAAATTCTTCGGAGCTTCGAACACGAGGACAATAGTACTTCCGAGACAGAAGCCACCCATGTCCTGTGCTGGAGTCAGAGGCTGCCCGCCGAGCAATGGAGACGCAGCAGAATAGACGGCTTCGGTATATGTCCCTGGCGGAGGGGGACGACCTCGGAGGTTCGTGCGAAGGGCCTTGGGAAAAACAGGATTGGTCAGTTTGGTGATCCGAAAGGATGAATCACGCGGGCTTACAGCGTCAAAATTGACTTTAATACTCCCGACGTTAGTTGCACCGACGGGAACCATACTGAAGAAACCATATCGCCATCGGCCGAGAAGTGCGACTCGTTCGTTGAGCACAAACAAGTTTTGGAGTCGCTTAGCCATGTATGGGGATACCGAAAATAGTTCGCCTGGACCGGAAGTGAGTACAGCCGGATAACTCGAGGTGGAATCACGCACCAACAAAATGTCTGCGTTTCTCAACCACCCACGCAGTGGGGCTGTGGAAACGATGGTAATCGCCTGGAGCAAGGTATATTACGGTGAAATAGAGCGCGTTCCCGTTTTTGACGCTAGTTCCTGATATGCTTCTCTTGCGTTCTCCAAAGGAGGATTGAACGCCCATCTCCCTGACGACAGAAGCATCGTGTGCCAGAATCTCTTGCAAAGTGCCCTCTTGCACTACCGAGGCGTCGATCTGTGCACCGTGTTTATAGGGTAATTCCTCGACGCTATCAGAATCCGACCCCTGTTCAGTAGGGGACATTGAACCAGGTGTGCTCGGTGTCGAGGTTCCCAGTAGTTTATCAAGACTGTATTCTATCCCATTGACAATAGCGAACTCGCGATGATCAACGAATTCTTGGTCTTGAGGAAATGCTATAACTGTTGAAGTCGGCGTTGAAGGGTTGCTGGTGTCATACCGTTCGACGCCGAGTAGCGCATCTAGGGAGTAGGTGATACCCTTGACTTGCTCCACGCGTAGGTTATCGATGGTACCAAAGTGAATAACGGTTCCGTCTGCTGGACTAACCTGAAGGGACACTCAGTAATGCACCGATGAAGCACTGAAGACCACGACTCACAAGAACAGCATTGTCAACTGGTCGTGCGCCTGGTTTCAGCTTCCGATAAAAGAACTCCCCTAGACTCGCATATCTTGTCAAGTCACTGGGCTCAATCTCATTCAAATTGCATCCAAAAACATAGGCATAGAATCGAAAACCGTAGGGGCGAATCCAAATGGGGAGTTCGAACGAGTTCAGGTAACCCCAGACCCGAGAGAGGTTGCGTAGTGGTAGAGCACCCATTACGTGAACCTGGCAAGGATTAACCACATTCAAAATTAAGGGAGCACATGTACGCACCTGCCAGGGACCTCTGAGCTTGATGACCTCACGACCCTCATCGTCGACATGGACTTCTTTCTGCGCACGTGACGTTTTCTTGTGGTACTGAATAGCGACGAGGAGAAGTGCGCCAACGGCCAGAGGAAGTGGATACCATTTCGTGGGCGTTTGTGTCCATGCTGTTATAATTTTCCCTGTGACAAATTCAAGTCAGATTAGAAGGGCGCAGCAGGTGCTGGGCGTACGGTAGATAGGCGCTGCGGACGAGGCGCCCGGGAGCTGGTCGGGTGACTCGGGAGGGCTAACATTCCTGGCAGAGAACGACCTCCTAAAAGCGCTCCTGTTGAGAGAGCGTACTGTTCCTGATAAACTGATTCTTCGTTTTACAAATACACTAGAAAAGATAGCAGAGGATGTGTTGGCCGCGGCGGTCGTAGTCGAAGAAATGACATGAGAGGCAACCTGGAGGGGCCGTTTAGCCTTTATTATGGCTTTATAGAGCATCTAGAGTGTAGTTAGCATGAAAAACAGCGACGACGGAACTGTACAGCAAGCTGCCGTAGAGCCTTGACGATGGAGCGATGCAGACCGAGTCGATGCTCCCGTGCGATAAGACAGCCCGCTAAAATAGGCATGACAAGACCTTTAGAAAATAACAAGTACAAACAAACACTTTCATTTCCACCCACGAGCTGGCAATTTCTTTCGCTTCTACAGCGCAAACTTTGGACAAATTTTCGATTTCGTTCGTGTCCATCGACGTTTTCAGTTTCGATCTTGACAGGAGTCGGAGTTCTAAACAAAGTCCAATTTGGGCCACTTAGTCATCAACAGACCTTTGCTCACAACAGTCATGGGTAATGACGGAGGAAGCATCCCAGACAGACGCGATCTTGTAAAGACAAAGCCTAAAGCAGAGCAGGCAGACAAGGCTAATCAAGTACGAGCCAGGTGGTTTTTCTGTGCGCTTTCCAAGGTCTGTCTTTCACTCTCAACACACAAGAAACGTGTCTCAACGCCCTGTTCCCTAGCGCTTGCTTCAGGAGCCGGTCGTTTCTTGTGACCTAGGAAAGCTATACAACAAAGATGCTATTATAGAGTATCTATTAGACAAGTCAGCATATGGGGATGGTGAAGAGATATGTGGGCACATACGCTCGCTAAAGGTACGCAATGCCATCGTGGTCTCTATACCCCTCATACTCATGTTTGACCTAGGACATCAAAACCCTAACACTCACAGCGAGATCAGCACCTATTACCTCTACCGACCTACCACCAAGCGAAGTCCCCCAGTTTGTCTGCCCTCTCAATCTCAAGGAGATGAATGGGGTTCAACCCTTTGTGTACATCCGCTCCTGCGCTTGCGTATTCTCGCAATCCGGTCTACGGACGCTCCTTGGTCCAATCCCGCCTACCAGAGAAACTTCGAGCAGCGGGGAGAGCAATGGCAACTCTGCTGACAAGGGGGAGCTCGACGTCTGTCCCCAGTGTGCCACCAAATTCTCGCAAATATCCGACATCGTGACGATCAACCCCTCTGAAGACGAGGCTCAGCGCATGCGTGCGGCGATGGAACTCCGTCGTTCGCGCGAGCCTGCCAAGTCAAAACCCAAGAAACGCAAAGCTGCCACGGACGCTGTCGTCGAGGACGCCAATTCTGTTCCGAAAAAGAAGAAGCCGTCTCCAGCAGGGGACTCCCCTTCGCCTGTACCCGGTCTCAATCCCACTATAACAACTGCGTCGCGAGCGCTTACGAGTTCTCTCGTTGCGGAGGAGGCTAAGCGCAAGGCTAATATGAGCGATGCTGTCAAGTCATTATACCGCGGAAAGAACAATCCACCAAGGAAAGAAACATTCACCACGATGGGAACGTTCACTAGAGTAAGTGATCTTCTATGGTCTCGCAAGCGGTCTTGCTAATAAATGTGAAACTTAGTATGCATAGGGTCATCGCTACTTACGTCAAACTTCGTCTCGTTCCCGCTGTACTATCGTTTAGTGTATGTATATCATATATTATGTTCCTTGGCCGTTCATCGACACAGGATTCGTGCGGACTGGCGTGAGTTCTTGGTAGTCGAACCTCATGGTCTACCAAGCCAAATTCAAATTCGCTGCCACATGATGTCTCTAGATTTATCCGGTGAGCTCACAAGACCCATAAATCCCCAATCACGGGAGAGTGTCCGGCAATATTAGATCGTCTTTGCATCCCCAGATCCCAGAGTACTTGGTACGGCCGAGGAACTTTCGCCGTATCAGCTCACAAGACCCATAAATGCCCAATCACGCGGAAGAGCGTCCGGCAATATTAGCTCGTCCATGGATCCCAGACTACTTGGTACGGCCGAAGAATGTCACCGTATCAGTGCTTATCACATTCCTCCCAGGCCGCCGTCCGAGTCGTCTCCCCTCGGTAGAGCACTTTAGCACGTACGAACCGTCGTCGGAATAGCATCGTGTTGCGTACTCTCGGTTTTCCACGCACAAATATGTATATGTGGGCGATAATTGGCCCCGCACTTCTCACCGCTCGTTCGCACGCTCGGGTCCCGCGCAATGATCGATGGATCGGTGACACGCGATCCATCATGATGCCCGAGCATTGCGAGCTTGACACTGAGAGCACGCCACAAAAAGTGGCTGGGCAGTGTGGCCAATTGCCAGCTTGTGTTTCTCTGATCACTTTTTGTTTTCTCCCCTTCCTTTCACCATTCATACCGCAAGGAACACTTGTTTCTCGATGCTATGGCTCTGTTATGATGGTGACCCCGCACCCAAACCCTGGAGATGCACGTCCATCCAAACCCCGTATCCTGGCGCAACACTCCTCAGGTAGGCGATGTCGTCTACCACTTCTTCGCTACGTGAGGTGTGGCGGCCGCAAGGTCGAGGTCTGCGAGATCCGTGTCGTCTTTTCGGCTTCGGTGGAAAGAAATCCCCCCTCTCTCTTCGTTTTCTTCTTGCATGGCCATTTTCGACTTCTGTATCTTTTTCCATACTTCTTGCGCCGCGCATCAGCCTAACCAGTGCCAAGGCTGGCATGCACTTTCCGATACTTTCTCACAGAGGTGCACGCGTCCAAACGTGGAGAGTATGCCTACATTGTCGTTCGTATGGTGTACAATAAAGGTCTAGGCTTCTTCTCTTTCCCATGGTCCTTCCTTCTCGTCTACCACCCGCGCGCTTCGTAATCGGCCAGCGTATCCTTGGTCGTCTCCGCGATCGTCCTATATTTCAAGCCGAGAATGCAATCCGCTTTGGTCGTGTCATAGATGGTCAGGTGCTTTGCAATCTTGCCTGCACCTCGGACGCCGACAGGCAGGGTGGTCGAGAGCTTGGGTGGTGGACTCAAGTCGTTGGCGGCATCGACTGAAGAAAAGAAACGTGGGTCAGATAGTAGAACTTTCTTTCCCTCGAAAGTCCTCGGACGGTCTCGTACTCACTAAAGT